>CP099848.1:25641338-25743838 GCA_030062745.1 Capitulum mitella | reverse complement strand
GCCGACCGAGCGGCTGGCGGCGCCGGCCAGGGAGTCCCGCCGCTACAGCTTCTCCAGCGATCCAGCGTCGGCCGGCGCCGGCCGGCCGGGGTCCGGCTCCGGTCGATCAGCGGCGCCGTCCAGCCCGCGCTCCGCCGGCACCTCGCCGGCCCGCCGCCCGGCCGCCGGCGGACGGCGCGGCTCCGACCTGAACCGTGCGGAGGCGCGTGCCCGGCCACGCTCTGCCGGCCCTGCGGCCCGCCCCGGCCCGGCCGCCGGCGTGCGAGCAGCTCGACTCGACCACGGCCGGCCGCGCCAGAGCCCGCCGATCGGGCGCGGCCGGCAGCCTGCGGCCAGGACCGGACCGGCTCAGTCGCGGACAGCAGGCCGGCAGCCGGCGGCCGACAGCGGTGCGGCGCGGAGCAGGCCGGCCGGCGATCGGACACCCCGGCGGTCGGACGGCACCGGCCGCGGCTCGGGCGGCAGGCCGGGCAAGGAGCCCACGGGCCGGTCCCGGGCAGGCCAGCAGAACGGCGCGCCCGGCCGGCAGGCGAAGGCTCCCGGAGAGCCAAAAGGTCCAGGGCCGACAGGGGCAGAGGCAGGAGCGACGGGAGAGGGAGTCCTCCCGAGACCGGCGCCCGGCAGACAACCGACCGGGCCGGAGCCCGCGCAGCCAGCCGGAGCGGCAGGGCGCAGGACGCCAGCGATCGCCGGCAGGCGGCGGAGGCCCGCCTCCCGGCAGGCGGGGCCGCAGCAACGACAGGCAGGAGCGGGGAGACGGCGGACAGAGGCGGCACCCGAGCCGGAGCAGACGGTCACGCTCGGAGGACAGGAGCCGGAACGACCGGACCCGCGCCCGCGACAACAGCACAGACCGCCGACCTCACGCGGAAAACAGAAATCAGGATCGCCAAGCTCAAGCGCACGACAAGGGTCGCGGCATTCGGGATCGCAACGGAGACCGAGGCAAAGACATTCGGGCTCGCATGGAGCACATGATTCAGGACAGCCGCGCAATAATGGAGCGGAGGGGACGAGACAAGGATCTCAGCATTGGCGGCAAGGGCCCGGCCAGAAGGTCGCGGTCGCAGGAGGCCAGGGGCCGGCGGGATCTGCAGGCGAATGCGCCGAAGCCGACAGGCCGCGGCCGCAGTAGGTCCGTCTCGCGGAATCGTGAACCTAGGAGACGCTAATCCGTAGCCAGCAGTAAAGTGGATGGAACAGTTAAACACTGTAACAGCGCGGAAAATTTCTCAGCAGATGAGGAGCAAGACGTATTTTTGGACAAAGACAGGTTTCCTGTACAGCGCACAACGTATCATGCATCGTTCGGTGGCGTGCACCAAACAGGGCACATGACTGAAAGCCCCAAGCCTTAGTTTTGTTTCAACTGCGCAATGCTGTTCTCCCACCCTCACAGCCGAGCCGTCTGAATCGAGCACATAGTGCTCCTCTCTCGCACGCAGGCCATGTCTGACTCCTGTGCTGGAGTTGCCAGCGCTCAAGAAACGTATCGAACTTAAGCCACCTGTTTAACCCTCGAGCTTTTTCTGCCGCTTTAGTCAGTCGGCCGCGGACTCTACGTTGCTTTAGCAATGTTTGTTTCACTATATGATGTGTCGACTGTAACGCAGGCAGCCGGATACAGAGGAAGGCTCCAGCCGGCACGCTCGGCCGTGCGGGTGGCTCACTGTCCCGAGTGCAGCAGTTAGCAGTTCCTGGCGGCCCGACCACACGCCACCACGTCTCGTGCTGTACAGGCCTGTATGAGGGTAGGAGTGGGAGCGCGCCGCGGTCGTACCGTGTCCGCCCGTTGCTGGTCAACCCGGCGGGTCGCACGTGTAGTACTTGGGCTGATTGCTGCCCCCCCCCCACCGGCGATTTGTGCCCCCTTCACGCATATGGCGTATTTCCTCGTGTCACGGGCTTCATAATGGGCTGTCGACTTGTGGGGCCGTTCGGCTCAAGAAATACACGAAGCAGTTCCGCGGTGTTCGTTTAAAGTGCTCCGTTATTAGCAAAACGCCGCAGTTCGCCAAAGCAGGACTGGGACTTGACAATAGATGCGTGGTACAATTATGCATAGGTAAGGATGTGCAAAAAGAACCTAAGGACTGCAGTTATGCTGGCGTGCTCCAGACCTGAAGTTCATTCCCATCCTGTTAAGCGATTCCGTTACGCCGCGCGTGACTCTCGGGCAGCAGCAGTTTATGCTCGAAAATCAGGGGAAAACCAAACCGTCATAGAAGAAACTGGGGTGTGGCAGAACTCGACGACGTACGCTACCGACTAATGCCACAGGCCGGAGCTGCTGCCGGACGTCCACACGCTGCCCTCGCGAGCAAGCTGACGGATTTGGCGAATCCGTGACGTCACGGATCAACAATCAGGCAGGCTCGATCGCGAGCCTCTTTCGCGAGTTACCGAGATATCAGCCCCGGGGCAATCTTCGTAGCTTAGTCCTACAACGCAACTTGAACTTCGTCAATTATGCGCTGTCGGGACAAACAGCAACCTCTGTTGGAAGCGCCATGCCTGTGTATTGGGCATGGTTGATTGTAAACATTTTGATGTAGGCCATCATACTTGCTAGATTTACCTCGGTGCTCACTGGAATAACTGCGAGATAGATTGGTGTGCCTGTCGAGGTAACTTGGATGCCGTCATAGGTTAGCTTATGAACGTCGTTTGACAGAATGTGCCGATTAAGGAAACCTGCTGTGCCTCGTAGGTCAATTTATGAACGAGGCTCCGCCCCCACGGGCGCATGGGCCAGGCTGCCGAACGCGTCACGAATCGCAAACATAACCTCCGTCCCACGTCCGCCGAGTGTACTGCGAAAAACAGCCGCACGTTAACTTAGTATTCTGCAGTACGTAAAAACAGCGTCTCGTTAACTTAGTACTCTGCAGTACGTAAAAACAGCGGATCACTAACTTAGTACTCTGCAGTAAGTCCCGTCGTCAAGGTCTACTGGCTCTGATAAAATCATGCCCACGACGTACAGTTCCGCCTTCCACCGGAAAGGTAGCGAAAAACGCGCATCCGTCATGTGCCCAGCAGCCAACTCTCCAAAGCCGACAGACAGACAAACGCCCTGCGACGGTCGAGCATCTTGGGTATTTGTATTTTATCACAGAGATCAAAAACCGCACACATCCGGGCCGCCTGACCATCAAGCCGGGCCGTCTGACCGTCCAGCCGGACCGTCTGACCGTCCAGCCGGGCCGTCTGACCGTCCAGCCGGGCCGTCTAACCGTCCAGCCGGGCCGCCTGACCGTCCAGCCGGGCCGTCTGACCATCCAGCCGGGCCGTCTGGCCGTCCAGCCGGACCGTCTGACCGTCCAGCCGGGCCGTCTGACCTACTCCCCAGGGAGTGGCATTCAGACGGGTCGGCAAAAATACCGCACGGCAGGCGGTGAGGGCATGGGATGTTCTAAACCCCACTACTGCGTATTACGCTGGATAATATCGCGACAAGGATAATTTATCACAGCGCAACGATATGAATGACGAGGTGAGCGAAATGTAAGACGAAAAAGTGGGCTGAAGCCACAGTCGTCTAATATGCTTTTTGTGCAAGGGAACACAAAAATGACGCATACAGGCAGCAAGCTAAAATATCCTCGCAGTATCAAACATGCGCTATGTCCAGCGCAACTAAGGGTACTAATTCTTCTCATTTGATCGTCGTCCTGTGTGGCAATGCAAGACAGCAAGCCGCATACAGACATTCTGACGAATACAACAAAGCAATGGCTGACACTTCGTGAAACAAGAGGCGAAGCTCTATTTCCTGGCCTGGAACCCCTACAAATGCCTACAACACAGCGAGAACTCCTCCGCGCTTCCTCACGCAGAGGCAAGCAAACTCCTCTGCGCAGCCTCAGACAGAGGAAGGACTCCTCTGCACAGCCTCCGGCAGAGGAAGGACTCCTGTGCGCAGCCCCAGGCAGAGGAAGGACTCCTCTGCGCAGCCCCAGGCAGAGGAAGGACTCCTCTGTGCCGCCTCAGGCAGAGGGAGGAGGACTCTGCGCAACCTCAGGCAGAGGGAGGACTCCTCTGCGCAGCTTTAGGCCGAGGGAGGACTCTTCTACGCTGCTTCAGGCCGAGGGAGGACTCCTCTGGGCGGCCTCAGGCAGCGGACTCTTCTGCGCGCGCCGTTCGTCCCGCAGAAGCTCGGCCACCAGACAAACGGCCTCCTGGTGCAGCTGGCAGACGTCCGCGAGCGCCGCCGCCGGACCCGGGGCCGTCCCGAGCCTCCAGCTGGTGCCAGACCGAGAACTGGAGCACGGCACGCAGCTGCTGCACGCACCGCACCGCGCTGGAACAGAACAAACAGGTGTAGACGATGTAACAGAACCAATAGCTGTACAAACCACACCACACTGTAACGCAACCAACAGCTGTGCACATAGCACCGTGCTGTAACAGAACCAACAGCTGTGCACACAGCACCGTGCTGTAACACAACCAACAGCTATACACACCATACCGCAATGGAACAGAACCAACAGCTGTACACACCGCACGGTGCTGTAACAGAACCAACAACTGTAGACATTGCACGATACTGTAACAAAACCGCCATTTGATGCACAGCGCACCATACTGTAACAGAACCAACAGCTGTTCTGCACCATACTGTAACAGAACCAACTAATGCTATACACACTGCACTGTGACAAAACCAAAAACTGCACATACCAAACTGCACTGTAACAAAACAAACAGCTGTACACACCACAATGTATTGTAACATAACCAAACGCCATGAACAACGGGCTTGGCTCTAACACAAACAACTACAGCCGTAAACAATGCACTGGTCTGTACCACGAGCAACATCTGCCACGAGCGCACCTGGCTGCAACAGAAAACACGGCCGCTGCAACAGGCGGTCGGCAGCTGCTGTAACACACACGCTACAACACGCCTGACTGGCACACACGCAATACAGCGGTGACTGCAGCTGGGCCTCACCTGGGCGAGCCGGTGACGTGCAGCGGAAACTGTCCACCGCACGAAACTCTGAGCGTCTGCAGGCCAGAGTCGGCGTCCACCGACTGAAACCAGAACCAGCATCGGCTCAGGCCATCGACGGGGGATAATACGTACGGAAACGCACAAAAAACGTTCAGACATGCTTCCACTGTCGTTTATTTGTCACTCAATGGCGTTTTCGGGCGCGACAACTACCGAGGTCATTTTGCGCCCATAACGAGGTTGTTTTACCTCACAACCGAAGTGTTTAAACAGCCTCGAAGTTGGCATGTTTAAGAAACAAAAAGAGTTGTTTGGATTCACGAAGGCGCGAGTTGTCTCCAAGTACACCGCAGTGTCAGTGATGAAGTGTGCTGTCCAAAGTAACATAAGCACCAACGCAGCCAAAGGGGGCCCGGGGACCCCGGCCGGCCCCCCTCCACCTAGACCCGCATTTTTTGTGAAAACCAGGCATATCGTCTTCCCAGCGGCGGTTTTCGTATGATTTCAGGTCACACTGAACTCCGCCCCCCCCCCTTAAGAAAACCCTGGCTGTGCCCCTGAACGTAGGTGTTTTTAAGCCAAGTGTGGACACGACAAGACCACGTAGTGAAAAAGGCACCACATCGCTGGCAGAGGCCTATCGGCCCTACGCGACAAATAGTCCCAGGTCGTATACGCGTAATCGACACGCAGTCTGCACAGAGTCACCTCTTCTCGTCTCGCCTTGCGAGAGCAAGATAACCACAAACCTACGCCTTCATTGTCCAGTTTGCCAACTTTTCCATCGGTTTGGAAAGTGATGACGTTAGTGAAATGGGTTTGTAGCGACGAGGATCTAACCCACTCTTGCCCGGTTTTAAAAGTGGAACTACAACAGCCTGTCGCCAAGCAGCTGGGAATTCACCTCTTATCCACAATGAGTTAAAAACTACCAAAAACATGCGAAGTACGCAGGATGGCAGATGTCTTAGCATGTCGCTGTGTACGGTATCAGCGTCTTCTGACGCACTGTGAAACTTAGCAATTGTCGATTCTAACTCCACCAGGGTGAATGGCTCACTGTATGTCTCCGAATCACTCGTGGAAAAGTCCACAATGGTTTGCTCACATCGTGTTCAGTGCTATAAAAACTGTGGGTTCGTATTACCACCTTCGCTGAGGTATGACAACACTCCGTTAACCTCGTTAGCCACACAACAACGTCACAGCCTGGCCGTTCATACGTAGCACAGGAAGCGGCACGGATGAAAGCTGTCCAGAAATACGTTTGCTCTGAGCGCGGACCTGCGACGTCGACGTTAATCGGTTGAGCGTGTTTACGTACGCACGCCAATAGACAACTTTCGCTTTCCTTATCGCGCGCCGAGCAAAAGCTCTCGCCTTCCTGAAGGCCAGCTTTCGAGCCCACTACAGTACAGCCAATAAGTTATCAGGGGCCGGTCCCTGCGCCGCCGTCAATATCCCCCCCCCCCCGCGCCTGGTCCCTCCACCATGATCAACTCACCAGCGTTTGGTCCCTTCACCACGGTCAATACCCCTTCCCTTCTCTCCCAACGACTGGTCCTCTCCACCGCTGTCCATAACTCATCAGCACCCGGTCCCTCCATCACCGTCAATAACTCACCAACGCCCGGTCCCTCCAACGCGGCCAACAGCTCTCCAGCGTTTGGTCCCTCCACCGCGGCCATCAAGTGTCCTGTTCTTTCACCGCGGTCGGAAACTCACCAGCGCCTGGTCGCGGTCTCCGTAGAAGAGCGCCACCTGGAGGGCCGAGGCCTGCGTGGTGTCGCGCAGCACGCGCCGGCGCCGCTGGCCGGAGAAGAAGGCGCTACCGTACAGCAGGAACGGCAGCTGGCCGCCCGGCCGCCGGTTCACAGAGTCACCGGCGGGGTCAGCCGCGCCATCGCTGAGGGCGGCACCGGGGGACAGGTCAGAGCTCACCCCTGGCTGAGGGTGGCACCAGGGGACAGGTCAGAGCTCACCCCTGGCTGAGGGCGGCACCAGGGGACAGGTCAGAGCTCACACCTGGCTGAGGGTGGCACCAGGGGACAGGTCAGAGCTCACCCCTGGCTGAGGGTGGCACCAGGGGACAGGTCAGAACACACCCATGGCTGAGGGTGCACCAGGGGACAGGTCAGAACACACCCCTGGCTGAGGGCGGCACCAGGGGACAGGTCAGAGCTCACACCTGGCTGAGGGCGGCACCAGGGGACAGGTCAGAACACACCCCTGGCTGAGGGTGGCACCAGGGGACAGGTCAGAGCTCACACCTGGCTGAGGGCGGCACCAGGGGACAGGTCAGAACACACCCCTGGCTGAGGGTGGCACCAGGGGACAGGTCAGAGCTCACCCCTGGCTGAGGGCGGCACCGGGGGACAGGTCAGAGCTCACCCCTGGCTGAGGGAGGCACCAGGGGACAGGTCAGAGCTCACCCCTGGCTGAGGGCGGCACCAGGGGCCAGGTCAGAGCTCACCCCTGGTTGAGGGCGGCACCAGGGGACAGGTCAGAGCTCACCCCCGGCTGAGCGCGACAGCCAGGGGTTGGCAGCCAGCCAGACAAGAGGTCACCTCCTGGCTGAAGATGACAGCAGGGCGTCAGATGTCATCCCTGGCCAAGGGGAGGGAGGGGGTTGGTCACAACTCATAAGATGATTGTAGCACTGCAAAGCGAGCGTGGGGGCGTGACACTGCGACAAATGGGCAGTCATTCGTGAGACGAAAAACCAAGTGGGCGGGACATTGCAGAAAGCGGCAAGAGCAATGACGTAATCACATTCTCTTTTTCTTCCTCCGGACAAGAGCACAGGTAGACATCGGACAGTTAGCAAAGGACAAGCAGGTCAGCGCACAATGGAACAGAATGCGACAACACACAACCTATTCGCGTGAGATACTGCTCAGCTGTAGCAGCCAGGGTGACTGTTCCTAGGGCTGTCGTCGGTAAAGAGGACTTCCAATCGCAAATCGACTGGCACAACCAACATCAGTCCAAACTGCTAGTTCAGCCTGCGTGACGAACACCACCGTCAGCTCTCGGGTGGTCAGCGGACCTGCAGCGGACGGTAATCTCGTTGGGTTTGAGACGGCCCTTGGCGACGGTACCTCGCTGTACCCTGGCCACGTTCTTCATGTAGCCTGAGGAAAGGAGACAGCGTGGGCCTGTCAGAATACGCAGCAAACGACCTGTAGCGAGCATCTTTTGGCAATGGAAACTGCACGTCACAGCCGTGTTTAGAACGAATTCGCCTGGCTTTCGACAGCACATGCATGCATGAACTCAATCTGTGCTGTAATATAATTTCGAATAACTTTTATCTACCTACCACCTCTCATCTGGTGGCCAGTCAAAGGGGTTAAACATTATTTACATCATGCCAAACAGTATTGTACTACAAGTAAGCAGTGTAAAAATAACCATACGCACCCAAAGCGTTCCCGACACCAAATTCGAAAAAGCGTCAGCAAACCACCTAAGAGTCTGTATCACAGACTCTAGAATCACCACTGCATAGGTCGAAAGCGTGATTCACGCTCAAGCCACGACCTCTACAATTACACGTCCCCAATGACAAGAAAATCGCAGCCCGAGCGGCGACCGGACCGCAACCTCCGACGACGGATTAATGATTCGCCACCCCAGACGACGCAGCCGTCACCCGATCCGGCCGAGGACGACCGGGAACCCACGTACCGGCAATGAGAGCGCCCGTGACGACGGCCCACTGGTCGGAGAGCTGGTTGAGCGGGTGGTCGGGTGACGTGAGATCGGCCTGGTGCCGGCCCACCAGCCCGGTCTGCTGCAGCTGGGAGCGCACCATGTGCACCAGCGCTGCCGAGTGGGCGCGTCAGTCAGCCGCGCCGCTCACCTGGCGCCCAGACACCGCAACCAGGCCAATACCACGCCCTGACACCGCAAACGGGCCAATACCACGCCCAGACACCGCAGCCGGGCCAATACCGCTCTGCCAAGGCCTTTTGGATGGGATGCTACCGTGAGCTACCGTGATCGGTAGCTCAGTTGGTACAGTGCTGGATCTCCCCGTCCTGACAAGACGGGTTCGAATCGCTCCGACGCTCGATATTTGGCTCGCGGGTCAACTGGCAACTGAACATAGTGGCGCGCTGACTACCACACGGTCGTGTTGCACCTTGGCGGCACCACGTTAAATTTTCGGCACAAAACCAGCCGTTACCTGGAACTGCTAGATCGGATGAAGGGGTCGGAGTCTGCGCAATAAGCTATGCTTAGGACGGGATCCGATTCTTAACATCATCCCAGCAACCATTCGGGCTAAATTTATAAAAAAAACAAGAACTTAAAAAAGATGCACCCCTGAACTGTGGTAGCAGCTAAGTAATGCCCCCCCCCAAAAAAAAAAACATGAAATCGCAGCGGCTAATTCACCAGTAAGAAACGCGAGTACAACACACGTGGGCATCAAACACGCAACGACGCAAAGAACTAGATTTTAATTTCTTTTCCTGCATTCTACAACATATTTGCCACGTTTTGAAAAGAAAAGTTAATTCTTTTTACTTTTTATATCAACAAAAATAAAAGGAGTGCTAAAATATGTCCACCCACATACCGACATCTAATCCAAACAAAAGTAAGAATCATCATGATTTCCTCCCCAGTACCCGGAACAGTCATGACGCCCACATATCAAACCAAACTACGGGCCGACCATCAGCGGTCTGGCCCCGTTAGAAAAACCCCGCGGCCCAGCGGCCGATCCCAGCCGCGCCAGACCACTCTCTTACATTTGACCGTGGCCATGCCGTTCCTGAAGAGCATGTTGTGCTCGCAGTACTGGCGCTGGTCGACGTCGCGTAGGAAGCCGCGGAACAGGCGGACGGCCACCTCCTGGTCCGAGAGCGTGCTGTACCGCCGCTTCACGTCCAACAGACGAGGCCGCAGCTCCAGCGCCACGTTGTACGGCTCCCGACCAGACATGTCCCAGCCGACCAGGGTCAGCGCCGGCTCCACACACCTGCCGGGACCGGGAAACAGGGTCAGGGCCGGCTCCACACACCTCACGGGACCGGGAAACAGGGTCAGGACCGGCTCCACACACCTGCCGGGACCGGGAAACAAGGTCAGCGCCGGCTCCACACACCTGCCGGGACCGGGAAACAGGGTCAGGGCCGGCTCCACACACCTGCCGGAACCGGGAAACAGGGTCAGGGCCGGCTCCACACACCTGACGGGCTCGGGGAACCACAGCGGACACTGGAACCGGCCGAGCCTGCGCAGACGAGCAGCCCGCAGAGCTCACACGCCCTGGCCCGAGACCGGACGGCCCACTGACCTGAGCATGACGCCGTACACGAGCAGCCGGACCTGGCGCGGGTGCAGCTCGAACTGCGCCGCCAGCCGGCCGAGCGGCGTCAGTCGCTCCCGCTCGTCCACCATCTGCAGGGTGGCCAGCTCGGCCAGCGCCGCCCGCACCGCCGCCGGCGGGGGCGGCTCGATGGCCGCGCCCAGGAATTCCTCCGCGGGCGTCTCGGCGCATAGGTGCTGCAGACGGCACAGCATGTCTCACGTCACAGGAGGACTGCCGTAGCCGTAATCCATCATCCATAATCGTCATAATCTAGGATAGGATTATGGCTGTCAGGACAGCCAGCTGTGATATGACGGCCATGTATCCATATGGCTGTCAGACGCCGCAGTCGACGGCCATAATCCAGGATAAGGTTATGGCTGTCAGGAGAGGTATGGCGGACTGCACGTACACGCGGCTGCAAATGCTAGAAATTCTGTCATGGGACGCGGAAGAAGGCCGTAACTACAACGCAACATCCTTCAATGCAGCTGTGGCATCAGAATTCCCACATAACAAGAGAGAGGGAGCACGCCTCGCACTCGCCACAGGTCCAGCCTCGGCCGCGAAGCGAGCGCTGCCGCCGGCGAGCCATCAGAGCCATCAGCTGACCTTGGCGTCGAGAACGACGGTCTCGAGCGGCGCCCTGAGCAGTTCCGGGGTGTTGAACTGGTCCATCTCGGCCAGCCGCCGCCGGCTGTACAGCCGGTAAATCTCGCCCGGCTGGACGCGGCCGGCCCGGCCCTGGCGCTGCGCGGCGCTCGCCTGCCGGCGGCCACCGGTCAGTCCAGCTCAGACCGCAGTAGAGTCCGACAGGCCGCGGTAGGTCAGGTCACAGTCCGGCGGCGCGGCGGCGTGAGCTTGCCACACGCTGACTGAACAGATCAACGCTGAGTAGTCGCTTTGGCCGTATCGGGGTACATACAGCGGGAACCACTCCGTCACGGTCGGTCGGCGAACGATCGTGAGTTTCACATGTGGCACCCACGCTTTACTCGTGGTATCAAAAGGCCACCAACCTTCCATCTCTAGGCCGCTGGACTCTCAGTGTTCGTATCGAGGCTGCAAGACCAATGAAATCGACGGCTTCCAGCCACAGGATCCAGTCGCGTCTCCACCCACCTGGGAAATCCGGCCGGCGTCTCCACCCACCTGCGAGATCCATTCTGTGCGGAGACAGCTGACGCCCGACTCCGGGTCCAGTCGGGCCTGTTTCACGGCGCCCGTGTCGACCACGTACACCACGTCGTCCACGGTGATGCCCGTCTCGGCCACGTTCGTGGCCAGCACCACCTTGCGCACTCCCGGCGGCGGCTGACTGAAGATCGCCTGCTGCTGGGCTGAGCTCAGCCGACCGGAGACCGGCAGCACCCAGTGGCTGGCCCGGTCCGGCAGCAGCTGGCGCAGCTGCTCCTCCACCTGCCCGAGACCGCACAGCTGACACAGCCGAACAGCTGACACACAGCCGCTCCTCCACCTGCCCCAGATCGCACAAATGACACAGCCGCACAGCTGACACACAGTCGCTCCTACACGTGCCCCAGACTGCAAAGCTCGGCTCGGCTTCGGTCGGCTCGCAGCCGGATGCATGTGTAATGATGGGACCAGAAAATTACGAAAAACGGCATCACTCCTCACTTTGTCACGAGTGATACTGCTAAGTGTTACAAGGTACATAAATGCTGCAAGCATTACAGGCGTAAAGGACAAGCGAAGCAGTTTGCAGCCCTGTGCGGTGGGGGCGTTCCAGGACAAATCGTTCGGCTGGACCCTAAATTCAACACTTTCATGTTTCAGAGTTGCTTGAAACTTGATACATCGGGTCATCCGGATACACTGATTCTTTTTTAAAAGTTTGAGTCCAGTCGGGTCACGGAGTCAAGTTGTCAAGATCTTTTCAGAGTCAGTGAATGTAGCCTGTTACAAACTGTGAAAAAAAAACAATGCCAAAATAAGTAAATCAGTAAACCCGTTTATCGACAGATTCGTAAGAAACTGAGAAATAACGAAACACATTTTAGTCTTTCTAAGGGAAATATTTGACCTCGTGACCTTTTCAAGTTTGAGATAAAACAATACTGCTCAACTTCCATTTCTTAACTCTGACGCCCCCCCCCCCAAAAAAAAAACAAAGTCTGTGTTGTTGTCTAGCATTTCCGATCAACAAAATGCGTTTTATTTTACTTTAAGACAGGTCATAAGGTCGACGAATTTTACCATGCATGACTTCGAGCTGGGTGAAAAGCGTCCTCACACCCTACCGTAACCGACATAGGTATCAAACGATGGCTCCCTGTGTACTGAACATGGGCTTATGGTGTGGCCCATGAGGTTACTGCACCGAATCTAAAATGGGTACCATTTCGAAGCTCCTACTTTGAGAGGGGCACTATGGAGTACCTCTTCGACGTATTCGCCATAATCTAGCAAAGGTCCCCTATGAACGGAAAGCAAAAGGTCATAAAGCTGAAACTTCGTTGCACAACATAACGCCGTAACACAGTCAAGCTGGGTGACCGATACGGAAGTTGCTACCTTAATGGGCAACGCCAAAGACGTGACCCTTGTACAGCATGTTATACTAGCGACATGGTATGACTAAACACGTATAAAACGAGCTGTGGCTAATGATTACTTGTAATGACGTATGCACAGCGATGTTCTCCATTAACTCCACTACCGTTCTGATCCCACCATATCGCCCACTGAAAGCTCGAACGCTGCTATTTCGTCCTCGTTCCTTGCGACTATCCTATAAAGGTTTCGTCTCCGTTTCACAACCTTTGTGCTGAGGCACCCGTCAGCCAGATCCCTCCTGTTTTCTAATGGCAGAGGCCTCAGCAACGAAAACGAACTTAAAGTTGCCGAGATGAGTCCCACAAAATTTGAGTACGTCTGCCGGCTTCAAAATCTGACTATATCGCGTGTGCGTCGCATCGCATGCAGACGATCCTTCGCTAGTGATTGACGGTCCCTCCGATCTCGCCACACGCGTTTTCCCCATGGGAAGTTGCATAAAAATGCCCTCGCACAAAGCAACGCAGCCTTCACCCTCAACGCAGCTCCGCGCACACTCTTCTCGGGGGCATTTCGGACAACGGCGCATCATTTACTCTTTCCTGCTGATATCGCACACGCCATGCGTCATACGTCTCCGTAAATAATACGGCTAGCCAAACCGTCATTTTGCAACTTCGGGCTCTGATGCAAACCACACACAAAGGGGTACGTTTCTCCATTGCCCGCGACGACACCCTGCTTTTGTCGTATGCTGGCCCATGTGGAAACGCCAATCTGGGGGTTATGTCGTCTGCTTTGTATAATGCATACCACCGCGAATTCTCAACTGGTGCATTTGGTACGGGAGGTGCGACCCTTTCTGGCGACTGTAGCAGTTCTGGGGACCCGGTAGCGCTCGAAAAAGTACTCCATCGTATTCAGCAGAGCAGGAACTTCCAAATGATACCCATATCAGTATGGTTAGGAGCGCTATCTTCATGACCCATCCTCTGACCTTGTCTGACCTTGCATAAAATCGTATCACGTCAGAATGGAATCGAACACATTAAATAGGTATGCAAGCATGCTCAGTACACATGGACCAATCGTTTGATATCCATGTCGGCTATGATTCGGTGTAAGAACACTTCTCACAAATTTCAGGGTCATGCATGGCAAAGGTCATTGATCCTGCGACCTATCTTGAACCAAAATAAAGCACGTTTTGATAATTGGAGACGCTAGACAACATTACGGGCTTTGTTTTTTCGGCGCAAAGTTAAGAAATAAAAGTCGAAAAAATGTTTAATTTCGGACTTCAAATTTTAGTATTGCTTTATTCAGATTTGTAATGGGCCGCATTCGCTGACCCTGAAAAGGCAATGACCTCGCAAATCTGACCCCTTAAAACGACTGGGCTCGAACTTCCAGAAAACGATTAATGCCTCCAGATGATCCGATGTACCAAGTTTAAAGCAATTCTGAGACAAGACGGTGCTACACCATGCACGATTTCTGTTGCAACGTCTCAGTGCACAGTGGGTTCGAAGGTAACAGTGAGTGAACAGTTACACCAATATTTCCTGCATTATTCAGCTGCCTTTTACCGAACCTCGGCAGGCATCATGTCAGTCGGCGGCAGCACACCTGTTTGATTTCGGCCATTCCCTCGAGGAAGACCAGGACGGCTCCGGGCGGCCGCCGGCGGCAGACGGCGGCCACCACGCGGGCCACCGGCTCGGCGGCGAACACGGGCCGCGGCTGGACGTCCCGGCGGCGCAGCTCGCCGCACTCCGCGCCCAGACGGGCCGGCAGCTCCTCCAGAAAATGCTGCTGCACCGGGAACAGTCGGCCCGGCACCTGGTAAAACACAGGCACCGTCAGCCGCGCGCCGGCCGTGACCGGTGGTACACCCGGTCCACCTGTCACTGGTACAACACCAGGCCAACCTGTCACTGGTGTGACGCTCAGCCCACCTGTCACCAGTGTAACACTCGGCCACTGGTGTAACACCCGGCCCACCCGTCATTGATATAACAGCCAGTCAATGATGTAACATTCGGCCGACCAGTCACCGGGATAACATCCGGCCGACCTGCCACTGATGTAACACTCTGTCACTGATGTAACACGAGGCCCACCTATCACTGGGATAACATTCGGCCGACATGTCACTGGTGGAACATCCGGGCCACCTGTCACTGGTGTAACACCCGTCCGACCTGCCACTGGTGTAACACTCGGTCACTGGTGCGCCACTTGTGTAACACCCGGCCCGCATGTCACCAGTGTAACACTCAGTCACTGGTGTAACACCCGGCCCACCCGTCACTGATGTAACACCCAGTCACTGATGTAAGATCCGGCCAACCTGTCACTGGGATAACATCCGGCCGACCTGCCACTGATGTAACACTCTGTCATTGATGTAACACCAGGCCCACCTGTCACTGGGACAAAACTTGGCCGGCATGTCACTGGTGGAACATCCGGACCACCTGTCACTGGTGTAACACCCGTCACTGGTGTAACACCCGGCCACTTGTGCGTCACTGGTGTAACACCCAGCCCACCTGTCATTGGTGTAACAACCGGTCACTGATGTAACACCTGGTCACTGGTGCAACACCCGGCCTACCTGTCACTGGGATAACACCCGGCCCACCAGTCAATGATGTAACACCCGGCCCGCCTGTCACGGGTGTAACACCCGGTCACTGGTGTGGCACTGGTGCCATGCCCGGCCCACCCGTCACTGGTGTAATGATCAACAGGATCGTGACTGGCGCAACATCCAGCGGCATCACGGGCCGTCGACCAGAACAGAACATCGGCGAGAGTGTAACAAAGAATTTAGCCCTTAGTGATTGGTTGCGGTGGCCGCAATGCACTTCTGGCGTAAACTTGGCCAGGACTACTTTTTGAAATAGGAAGTTGTACTAATTTCATATGCATCATTCATATACCATATTTTTGTCATTATTATACCAGAGGTCCGCTATAAAATTTAAACACGTGAGCATGCCGCTTGCACCTGCATTCGACTGATTAGGACAAAATGTGATGAAATAAAAAAAGACATTTTTTTCTCAAAATCCATCAGCAGAGCTCCATTTCTGCTTTCCTAGCCAAACAGCGGGGAGTATTTTACGAAATTTCCATTTTCGTATTTGAATATTCCATAACGTGCGAAGGAGTGATGGGATAGGATGGATTATTGGACTAAGAATACATCTCGTGAATAAGACATCAATCATGAACACAAAATCGCACATTACACATTGTACCGTCCGATTTTACACTGTTTATTACCCAATCAAAATCGAGTATTCCACAGATTTTCTTATCGCGTCAAGGAATGCTTGAATTGGATTGATTTTTGGAATCAGAACATCAAACGTGAAACGACCATGATTAAAAATGATTAATACCATCCTCATTGTCATTTAATTCAATCCTGTCTAATTCGTATTTCAGTTAACATCATGTATTTCGCATACATGTGTCGTGTAAAGGGATGCTCAGAGTGGGTTGATATTTTCAAGGGAAAACCTATCGTGAGAAAACCTTGATTGAAAACGATAGATTTCACATTTCTGGTCATTTCGCCAAGTTTCACTTCATTCGCGTAGTTCACTGCACGCCAACGTCTCAATCTGCCAAGACGATTCACGTGCGTTTCGATGGCAACCGTGATAATGACGATGATTGGGTTCTGTACAGTGTTTCGGCTACTGCGGCCATTTCGCGCTGGTCGCATGGGGTATCTAACCAAAAAGTTTGTATACATGGTACTAGGCGCCTATTGGTGAAAATAAAGGACATTCAGTCCAATTGTAGCTAAAAACTGCGTTCTGACACCAGGCTCAATCTCAGGAAATTCAGCTGTAAGCGATGTCAGAGTTCGTAGAGCGTCCCGACTTCCGGGCTAAATCTAATTTGGTGAGGGAAGGGGGATTTGGCCCATTTAGAGTTCTTGGAAAATTACCTCATGATTACGATGGCATGTGGCCTAAACGAATCCATTAGTTCTAAGCCGCTTCAGTGAAAAAAGTGCAAAATTCCCCACAAGCTCAGACAGGACGTAAGAGGCAGAGTGTAATATTTTGCATATTGCAGATGATACACTGCCATTTTTAACAACTTGAGGAATACTTTTAGCACAAGCGACTACTAATTTTTTTCCGAGGGAGATGGCTCTGAATTTGAGGCTCAACATTTCGAAATTTACAAATTTCATAGTTTTTCGAAAAAAAATAAAAACGATAAGGACGAGTACTTTCCCAAGCGAGAGGGTCCCCAATCTCCTGTGTTCGGATTCCAGATCAAAATCCATGTGAACAATGGCGTAAGCGCTCATGAATCACAGAAATGGCTACGACGAATGGGCGAAACGTGCAGTTAAGCTTGTTTACTTGATTACCTTTACTGATGAATTTCGCAAACAAATAAAAACGTAATTGTTTCAAATTTGTCAGATGGCATGCATGCATTGATTCCTCGTGTAAACTCGATGATTTATGGGCTCGATCTAAACCCGACCCAGAATAGCGCACCTCTAATTATACTTCATAACAGTGGCTTTAGTGAAAGAAATACATTGTAATAGTACGGCAAAAAGTGGTATTAGTATGAAACCCCATGAAAGTGAAATCGCGAAATGATTAATGATGATCACTGATGAGCGACACTCACCTCTAGAACAGGCGCTCCGCCAAAGTATTCGCTGAAGAGGCTAGTGTCCACCGAAGCCGACATCAAGACAACGCGGAGACGCTGGTGCTGCTCCAGCAGTCGCTTCACCAGCAGCAGCAGCACGTCCGTCTCCACGCTGCGCTCATGTACCTAACAGAGGGTGATTAGAGGTCAGAAGACAGTCAGACGAGGCGTCAGAGGGTGGTCAAAGATCAGAGGGCAGTCAGATGTTAGATGGCGGTCAGACGTAAGAAGGCGGTCAGAGGTCAGATTTGTTAATGTTTACTGGTGTCTTAGGCCCGCTGACTACTGAGGTCATTTTGCGCCCATAACGAGGTCAGAGGTCAGAGGGAGGTCAGACATCAGAGGGCGGTCAGAGGTCAGAGGGTGGTCAGACGTCAGAGGGCGGTCAGAAGTCAGAGGGTGATCAGAGGTCAGAGGGTGGTCAGACGCAGAGGGAGGTCAGGCACCAGGAGTCCGGACTGAGGAGACAACAGCAGCTCAAACAGGTCCGAAGATTTTATCGCTTCAAAGAGAACTCGAAGAACGTTTTTTTTTTTTAAGAAGGCGTAAAAGACAATTTCGTAAACAGGATCAGGTGCGCCTCAGGGTTGTCAAGTGCCGATGTCTGACTGACAAGCAAAAGACGTCATCGAGTTTTCAGCGATTTTCACGGAGGCCAGCCGGCACAGAGCGGCGTACTGGTGAGTCTGACAGTGATTGCGTTACGGAGTGAGCAAGACGGAGCTCACCTCGTCTATGACCAGGTGACTGATGCCGCTGAGGTCCGCACTCTGCTGCAGCCGCGCCAGCAGAATGCCGATAGTGCAGAAGAGAATGCCGCCCCTCTCGCGCGGCAGACACGAGTCCAGTCGCACCTGGTACCCCACCGACTCCCGCAGCTGAGGGAAGTACACAGCACGGCACGTCACCAGCCAGTCACCGACTCCCGCAGCTGAGGGAGTACACAGCACGGCACGTCACTAACCAGTCACCGACTCCCGCAGCTGAGGGAGTACTTAGCACGGCACGTTACCAGCCAGTCACCGACTCCCGCAGCTGAGGGAGTACTTAGCACGGCACATCAGCTGCCCCGTTCCCCAGTCACATGCCAAACTCGAACAGCCAGGGAAGCGTTCGGCATACGCGACAGAGCCGACAGATTAACGAAGATATTCAAAACGACTGGAGTGCCAAAATCTGATCTGGCCTTTCCATGCATCATTCAAAGGAGCAATGTAAGATCTCGGAATTATCGGGAGCCTCGCTGCGGTCCCCGCAAATACATCTGTCCACACATCCGCCAATCCATACGAGACATGGATTAAGAAACATTCAGAGGATATTCATCCATCGCTTGCTCTGGGCACCTTGGCACATAAAACCCGGAAATGATCGACAAGCACACCAAGAAGCTTCATACGGATCACACAATATGAGCTTGCAAAACGAAACCAAAACAAACTGCTTCCAAACCGCAAATAAAGGACATGTTTTTATACACGTGTTGCGCAATACACCAAAGACATGGCAAGTACTCCCGAACCCCAAATCTGCTTTGTGTAAACAATTGCCCCACCGCAAGAGGGAGTGTTCGCACTTCAGCAGATACCGCCAGGCAGAGTGTCTGTCCGGACTCTGACCGCACCTGTTCGCCGCGGAGCTCGGCCACGCGGCGCGCCAGGGAGACGGCCGAGATCCGGCGCGGCTGGGTGACCACCACGTTACAGTCGGCGCCGCGACCCTGCTCCGTCCAGGCGTCCAGCACCTGCTGCGGCACCTGCGTGCTCTTGCCGCTGCCCGTCTCGCCCTTGACGATCACGACGCGGTGCTGCTCCACCGCCGACAAAATCTGCGACCTGCCGACAGCCGGGGGGGGGGGGGCCAGCTGACTGGGGGGTCCGGACCGGACAAGGTGGCGTTTGTATGTCCGCAAACTATTGCTGGAATACCGCGCAACATCCGGAGGATTCCCAGTCTTGATTTCGGTCATTTCAAGGTCACTCACCACGCACGAGACCTCTAAAAAAAGAACATACAGACACAATTGACTTCGTCCCCACGAACGTGAGACATCTTAAACTGGCAGCTGCTGGGGTAAGTCGCCACCTTCTCTTGCTGAGGAGGGGAGGGGGAGGCGACACCAAAACCCTCCACAACCAATGGACCGATTTGGCTGATTCAAACGACATTTCACTGGCCTCAAAAACAAGATCTCGGCCATGCGAAATTTTGGACCTGGTGTTTATATTTCGGGACATGAGTCACGCCTCAGCACAAACATGGTGAATCATCTTCAGCGCACATCTGTGGGTGTAACACATTTCATCTCCAGTGGCTGACGGACAGTGAGCCCCGTGGTACATCTCATCTCCAGTGGGTGACGGGCAGAGAGCTCTGCGGCACATCTCACCTCCACTGGGTGACGGGCAGTGAGCTCTGGCGCCGGTGACAGTCGGCCGCGGCCGAGCCCGGCTGCTGGGCCAGCTCGTGGCGGCGCCGCAGCCGCGCCAGCAGCCGCTCCGAGCGCTCCTGCCGCCGCTCAGCCGGCCAGCGCCGCTCCGGGCCGCCGAACAGCGCCATTCGCCCGTCTGCGATCGCAACACGCCGCAACTCGTCAGACGGTCCTCTCTAGGACTGCAAAATGTGTTGGTGGAATGGATGGAAAATGGAAAATTGGTGCTGAAAAATACAAAAAAGTTGTGTTCCTAAAGACATTTCATACTCCAAACGTTTGGTCCTCCGCCTCCATTAGAAGGCTGCACTATAATCATGCTGACAAATTTCTTACCCTGTAGGCAAATGACTGTCTCTGCTCAGTAAGAGGCAGGTATAATGTTTAACTGAATTAGATCAAGAATGCCAACTTAAACCAGTATTACTCTGTAAAATGTTGTACTCCAAACCAAAACATTGCCCGCCGAAACCAAGCACAGAAAACAAATTTCGAGCCCTGGTTTGCACCCCACTCACCGCAGCTAATTCGGGATTAAACACCTTCATGTACAATGATTAAAAAACAAAACAAACAAGGACAATAAATGCGTCCTCGCCAGGCAAATCACTGGGCGAATCAATCCCCAGAAAATACGAGGAAAAACGTAAGTGCTCAATGTGCCGATTTTTTTTCATAAAACGTCGCAGGATTAATGTTTATCTGCGGGTTGCTGGGCAGGAGACATTCCCCTGTCCCCTCCCCTTCCCTGGTTTTTCTGGCATAACTTCCGAACAACAAAAGCCAGCGATACCACATTTGCTGTATCCCAACTTGCATAATACAGCCACCTTTTGACACAGAATGACTTACCAGTTCATCACAGGTCATGCCAATGACGTCATAGGCTGAATCGTTCATAAAGTTTTCCGCTGATGTCCTGACTCCAGTATATATTTTTTTCCTTTTCACACAGCTTGAAAGAAAATCATCAGGGATGATCTAAAGACCAAGCATCAGGTGGAGCAACTTATACGTGACCTCAACTGAGTTCAATGGCGGTCAGTTGCTAGTTCTGCTGTGTTGATTCAGCCTCGTTTGTGACAGAAATCAAGTTCTTGTGACAAAATTATTGCAAATATAAACAAATGCTAATTTCGAGTTTCTCGTGAGATCCTTGCATCTTAAGCATGGAAAGAGTTCAAGGGTCAGATCCTGATCTAATTTGGCCTTATGAAGTAGGTTGACCTCGTGCTACTTTTGACTAAAATATTGGTCGCCGTGCAAAATTATTACCCTTGGCGCTAGATATAGTCAATTCCGACCATTCTTCCCATGTAAATCTGCTTCTGAAGCAGTCCATACATAATAGTCAAATTTAGGCATTTGATACGAACCATGACGTCATCGGTGACATTCATCTCAACAAATTCGGAAATCCGAGCCCCAAGTCCGCAGGCTATCTGTTGCCGTGTTACCGCCGAAACCGGGGCCATTAGTTCTCGAGACAGACTGCGACGCAAAAACCCTGACCCATAGTGACATTCTAGGCAATGGCTTCTTGTTTTGTCGACGCAGGTTAGATTTCTTGGCTTTTATCGGTCATAGATACTCTGCGGTATATGCACCTCACTAGCCACGTGTTGTATTTCTATTCTGTGTTTGTTTGACTATATAGTCATGTGTGTATCAGCTACTACGTCACACTGGACATGTGAAATGCAAAACATCTAGGTCGCACTTCGGTCTTTCTGGTGATTTTTCCGAGTTCCGTGGACCGAATGAGCTTGCTTATACTTTTCCTCAACGCTCGTCATGACTAACTTATGGACGCCGTATGACCTTCGTAGTCCACTCGCCCCTGTCCCCAGTAATCAATCGAGACAGACAGAGAGGGAACTACTCAGCTCCCCGTTCACAAAACATCGCAGCAAATGACCGGTTAAATGTTCAGGAAAACGTGGGACAGTGAATGACATTTTTAGAACTCCCGTTCAAAAATCCACGTTTCACGGTACTAGGGTAAACTAACGAAATGTAAACAACCGAATGCCTTTTTGGCGAATGCCAGACAGCGAATGCTAAATCGACACAAGTAAAAATGGCGACATGCTACAATGACGAACGACGAAATGGCGAGTGGTCAAATGGCGACAAGTAAAAAAGGCGGCATGCCAAAATGGCGAACGGCTCAATGGTGAATGGCCAAATGGTTACGTGTAAAGACGGCGACATGCCAAAAGGGCGACTGGCCAAAAAGCGATGTGCAAAAAGATGACATGTCAAAGTTGCGCACGGGTAAATGGCGAAAGGCTAAATGGCAACGTAAAGAAATCTTTGTTTAAAAGACGAATGGTCAAATGGCGACAAGGCCAAAAAGTGGAGAACTGAACACGGCCGCCCCGTGCCAGGTCAGCCCTTCCTAGCCAGCTGTCAGTTGGCCATTATATAAAAGAGAACCTTCTCCGGGAACCGAAGCCGGTGCCACAAGACCCAAATGTTCCATCTTATCCCCAGGCATGAAAGGCGATCCCAGGACGGGAGTTCCTGATCCCCAATGTTCAGGGACTTTAACATTAGGCCTATTATTATGGAAATGAATGGAAGGAAACTGTCTGACATTCTACGTGGACTCTACCTCCCTCCCCCCCCAAATAATTTCCGGAATATCCGGTCATATCCCCAGGTAATGGGGTAGTTAGTTTCAAGTTCCTTCACATATCCCCCACCTGCTATCTAAGGATGAAGCAATGCGGCACGAAACAAAATCGAACGGCAATCGAAAGCCCTAGTCATTATCTATCATATCCATACCCTCCCCCTAGAAAAAGCATCATGGATGGTGGCCTGTGTCACGACAGACACGCAGAGAGACATGGAAAATCCTCAACATCATCCATCATCCATCCATGGACGTGAAACATGCTCAACTTTCCCAACGTTCCGCATATTTACAGACATACCTTTTCTGTATATTCAAATTTGCATTTTTGACGAGTTCTTGTGTAAATTTACGTATACTGTGTACGTGTGTAGATCGTATTTTGGTATTTTCAAACATTTCGTTGTTCTAATTAACATAACTAGTGCTTAGGAGCCCACGCCCAAACCGCGCTCTGACGCAGGCGGCCGGAACCCGGTGAGGGGGCGCTTCGACGTCCCCCACTCCCCTCATTTCGCGAGCGGGGCATGGGGGAAAATGAAACTCAAATCAACGGAATAAGTTTAAAATAAGAATAACAAGAATAACAAAAATCAAATAACCCAAATAAGAATACACCAAATAATAAAAATAATAGGAATAATAATAAGAATAATAAGAATAAGCTCGCCATGAGTATGTTTCAAACACTCAAAATTCTTCGAAAATTTAAGAAAATATTGCGACTTTTGGCCCGTTTCCGTAGAAAACGGAAATTTGCTAGGAGCTCTAGCTCAGTCCCTAAGAAAGCTACAGCGATTCTGAGGATGCCAATTAATAGTAAATAGTATGTACGTTACGGAGGTATACAAGCTATAAAATGCATACCATCACATTTCGCATCAGGTGACCTGCTTTGTCATTTTTTCATTTCCCTGTACTTGTGAAGTTTTTGAACGTCGCTGGAGAGTTGTTGTCCATGTATGATTCCAAACCGGGAGAAATGATTTGAACGAACATTTATGAAATACCGATAAACTATCACGCCAATCACTCGGCGTGACCTAGCCTGGCCTTAAGACCTGACCTAGCATTCAGCCGTCCGCTTTGCTCTGTTTCGTGTTCTGTCAACGATCAGGAGCAACGAAAACAAAAGGGCAAGAAGTATCTTTGTTTTGAAACTCCTTGGGTTCCACAATCATGATCAATAGGCTGCTATATACGGTGGATCATATGACCTGACCTGACGTACGATCATGACCTGATTTGAAGCACGCTTGGGTTTCATCTTTTCAGGCCTAGATCTGCCACTGACCCGTGAAAAAAATCCAGAGAAATAAAGCTGAACATCTGGATATGACCTCAGTTTCTACCACGGTGACCTCGCATGACCTCGGTGACCTACGGTTATTTCAAAGAACTAGGCGTCTTGGGGCCATTTTGGACTGCAAAATTGACTTCAGTGCCTAATTTTATCCCAGAGATCATCAGACAGGGTTTCGGACTCGTTCTTGTTACTTTATCCCATATGTGACCTGGCCTGACCTCATGAGCCTTCATGTAGATCAACACTATTCGTCGTGTTTAGTGACTTCTTCGGCCCAGGAATGCATTTCAGGCACCAACAAGCCAAAGAAACGGTTCAAAACCATTCGAAATAGGAAAACTGTGGAGATATTGAACTGACCGCAGGTCACTGGCGACCTTGGCAACAAATTCGGGATAGCACAATTCTTATGAATGTCCTCAACTACTATCCCTGAAAGATTTTGGTCTAATAAACTGCACGGCGTGGTTTGCACAAGACTTTAAAAAAATGGGACGTTGACATCTTTTACGTGGCCTAGGTCAGTGATACGACGTGACCAGAAGTGCAAAATTCTACAGGTCATGCACAAATGATGTAAGGAAAGGTAATGAAAATTTCAGCGCGTTACGCGCGGTTTTTCGTCACCACCACAAGTCCTGGAGAGGCGTCGGGATGCCCCTACCCTGGTTAGGCATGGATTAATGCAGTTGATTCCGGAATCGACTCATTTCATTCGGAGTCGAAATCGGAACCAATTCCGTTTGGGAAAACCGTGCTGAGTCGGAATCGATCCAGCAAGTCTTGAGACGGATTCGGTATCGATTCCGAATCCGTCCCGTTTGGGAAAACCGTGTTCGACCTAGTCGGAATCGGAATCGATTCGTAAAGCCTTAAGACTGATTCGACATCGATTTCATTCAAAGGAGAATCACGCACAAGTCGGGTTTCGGGACAGAACTTCCGATAACACGAACCTGAAGTGAATCTACGCTCTACGCTCGTCGGAAAGAAACGAAAAGTTCCGCAGCCGACAGGATTCGAACCTGTGCGGGGAGACCCCATTGGATTTCGAGTCCAACGCCTTAACCACTCGGCCACGACTGCTTACGCACGACCAGCCTCTAAGGAATAAGGAATCAATGGCAGTAGACAAGTACATAGATTATCATCTATTTCCTTGTACTAATCCAAAAGTAAGGACAGTGGCGCTGCCAGGTTTCAGAGATTCGGGGACAGGAGATATATCAGGCAGACATATTTTCACCTGGGAGAATCGTTTTTCTCCTTTTCTCTCACTCCTGTTTTTCTTCTTTCACGGATATCGACGGGCTTTTTTCCTTTTACGTGTTTGGTTTTCGAGTTTTACAATTTCCGAGGCCCTTAATATAGGCGACAGAACACTACCGCGGGTGTGCCAACACCAGGAGAATGGAACTTTTTCAGCCAGCACACGTATTTTCATACTTTCACGAGATTTTCGTCCGTAGTAGCCCGGGGCGCGGGAAGCGAAGGGGGACACGGGGGGCCGTCGCCCTGCCCCAATTTTTTCGAAATTTAATATTGACCCTATAGGCACTGACTGGAAAGAACTGACCCAAAATGCCACTTTGCCCTTCCCCTCCCCCCTCCCACCCGCTGGAGAAGTTCCCGCGCCCCTGGACGTTGTAGCCAGTGGTGGCTCGAGGTCTCACAACCACTGAGGTAGAGCGCACGTGTAACACCGAACTGTGTTATATACGGCTGTCTCTTTTTATGTCGTCCAACTAAACTTGTCTAATTTACCCGTAAATGATATCCGGCCTTGCTCAAACATATACAAAACAAACGAAATGTTACATCACTCATCATTGTCGGTGTTTTGTCTGCAAAGAAAGCTAGCGAAAGCCGGGCATCTACTCAAATCCACGCAACGAAAGTAATCGGAATACGCTCGCGTCCAGCGCCCCCAGTCTCTCCCGTTTCAAGGGTGGATAAATGATCGCCACTGCTAGGTAGATAGCCATATCATTAAATCATTTGTGCACAGGTCCAAAATGTACATCTAGCATCCTGAATCAATACGAAATTTCAATATATGACATTTCACTCATTAGTTACGCTACAAACATATTTCTTTCTCCGCCACTACTGCTAGCTCGCGCAGTCGAGCATCCTTCGTCGATGAGCACCACGACGGTGGCGGCCAGAAGAGGCATTGCTACGTTTCGCCTCACAGGGGCTCTGACAGCTGCGGCGGCGGTGGCCGACGTGCAGTTCCGCAGACGCTCACCAGGGGCGCTGTATTACACGGGATTTCTTGCGTCCGCTGAAGCGCAAGAGCTGGCCGCCTCTCCGGCCGCCTTGCGCCGTTTTGCTTACGGGGAAGCGGGGACGGGGATACGGTGCGGTGTGGGAAGTCTTTCCGGGCATGTCCCCTGCTATGTTGATGAATGCAGAACAAAATGAGCACATTATTCCAGTTTAATCCAAT
The DNA here is from genome assembly GCA_030062745.1 of Capitulum mitella. Classification (NCBI taxonomy): domain Eukaryota; kingdom Metazoa; phylum Arthropoda; class Thecostraca; order Pollicipedomorpha; family Pollicipedidae; genus Capitulum; species Capitulum mitella. The sequence goes on along the minus strand of CP099848.1, from coordinate 25,717,499 downwards.
TTTATCCAATCCAGTTTTATCCAATTTAAAAGAGGGTTTTATAAACGGTGTTACTACACAGATTATGTATGATTTTAATTCCACATTTCCCGATATTTCTGGTGAAGCCTGCCTCGCTTTCCTTTAATGACGAGCAGCCACTGGTGGTAGCTGGCATTTTGCCGATCAGATGTTTTTGTTTAAGTTGCCTTAAAATCGCCGGCGTAGCCAGACGGGGCGGGCGGAGGACCGTGGGCGCAGCTCTCCTCCCCTTACGCGACATTTTTTTTTTGTTTAATAGTACGGACGCCGCGAGCGAAGTGTCTTGCCATACTCTATTTGCGGGAATGCGTACCGGTGATCATCAGGAGTCTTCTTAGTGAAACTCAACGTACATCGTCTTCCCAGCAGGCAGTTTTCGTGTGATTTCAGTTCTCACTGAGCTTGCCCTCCCCCCTTAAGAAAATTCTGGCTCCGCCCCTGCTTAAAATTAAGTCAATGAAGACCTGCTAAAATCACGTCTTTGGCGTCCTCCGCTCGATGTCAAGTCACTTCTTATCTTCAGCTGAAAGGTGACAGAAACTGAAATTACTCATGTCGTTAGTGAGACGGAGCGAATAATTTTCCGTTATTTTTATCCTGTTAGCACACCCGTTTAGAAAAGACCATCACCAACTCGTTGAACTCACAGCTTTTGCTCGCTTTGGCATTTGCTTTACGTTCAGTTCTCTCCTCATCCGTTCCTTCTTCCCTTCTCCTTGTTGACCTTTCCCTCTCATTCTGGAGACATTCAACCCTTTCCCCATCTGTCTCTTCTTCCCTCCATCTTCCTGCCATTTCCCTTCGTCTTTTTCATCATCCCTTATCCGGGAATTTCCTCTTTTCTTTCCTCAAATAGGAATATTTTACAGCGGAAATGACTTAAATTCTGCAATGCCTATTAACATTTATCGAAAGGTGCATTATAATGGAAATATCAAACTATCAAGAACATGATATCAACTGTTCTGGATACTGGGTTCAAGTTCTTCAACCGGTTCAGCATTTGACTCAATTGGTTTCATAAAAGACTAACACTTTTTCCAGTTGAAGACGCAACTAGAACATGCTGCAACTTACTCAGCCGGCAGCGAGCGAGAGTGAAGTTTTCTACACAGGCATATTTCTTGTACTTGCTATTCCGTGTAAGTCAGGGACTTCCTCGTATGAGTCATAACTCGGGAACCGGTCGCCCCGTTGGACTGGAAATTGTTTTATTCTTCAAGTTAGAGCATTGCACCAGTATCCTACCCACCAAAAATTGCGCTACGATGCGCCGTTTTTGCTATGTTACGGTGACAAACAAACAAACAAACACAAAGAAATCGAATCATTGTAATCTAATCATTCAGACAGTCAGGGCGTGGAGGTTTTTTTCTTCTCTCAGCCGTGGGCACATATTTATTCCAATGCTACGGATTAGATGACAAAAATAATTTGTAAATGTATCTCACTGGCTCTAACGAACAACTCTCTGATAAAAAAATAGGTGGAAGCAGTCAGCAGAAGAACTCAAACCAGAATGAAACCAATTCACCCGTCGTATGTCGCTATTTAGGAGCAATGAGAGCAGCACGTCTACCCTATCTAGGTACCAAAACAGAGACGCAGCGTAAAGTCACTTTACAAAACCATCTCTGGTTGAAAATGTTCGATAAATGCCATCATTTCCTGGCTACTGGAAACAGTGAGTTACATGCAGGTATGCGTTTATTACCAGCGGGGCCATCTGCCGAATCGGTCTTACTTCAACCAGCAAGACGCTTTGTGGCAGTAGCGGCGGAAGCGAAGATGGGGGGAGGGGGAAATTGGGGCATATTGCCCCCCCCATCCAGGCATATCTTTTGCCGCCCAAAAGTGGCCGCGCGCCACGTGCAAGATTTTGGCAGCCGTGTCTAGAAACAGGAGCTGGTTATGGCATTTCGCGTTTTCAAACTTTCATTGCTTTTACCACTGCACCACTGAGCTCCTTGACCACTTCTGTACATGTCAGTAAAAATAACTGTTCGTGTAATTTTGAGGCTGTTTCAAATGCACGCGTAAAAAAGGTTCACATGTCGCGTTCTGCCTGTTTTCGGCCATGGCGATCCAAACCAGCTCATTTTGTTTAAAGACGAAAATGAAACTGTTCCATGGTACTGAGTTTGAGGGTATGAGGCTTGGTTTATTTGTTTTGTTTGGTGTTTAGTTTTTGGTTTGAAGTTTGAGGCACCCTCCGCTTTCGGAATTTCAAAAACGTTACAAAAAATCGTCGTGACAGAGACGAGAGACGGACAGAGATAGATCAACTACGGCGGAGACCGAAAGACCGACTCTTGTCCATGACGGAAACAGAACAAGATGGTTTCGTTAGCGGCTGTAAGTACCCCTATGCCTCCCTGTGCACAAGTACTTAAACCAGTAGCGTATTCAAGGGGTCCTCGGGAACCTAGAACCACCTTATTTTTTTTTGGGGGGGGGGGCATACGAAGTGGCCCTCTGGCGTTTGTCTACAGGGTTATACGAAATGAGCCTTTGTCCCCTTTTGGCAGGTAGCGTGGTTCCCCCTGACCCGAAAAGGTAAACGTCCCCCCCCCCATATGTACCGAAGCAAAAAGCATATGCGATGATCGGAAAGGATGCTCCTCAGTAAAGGAGCCGCCAGCCACGACAAGTCCTCCCGCCATAGGACGGTGCCGGTGTGTCGGGAAGGCAGCCCAGTAACGATGCCTAAGCCAAGGCCGCTAGGGGTCTTATCTTTTCAATTTCAGAATTTGAACATTCCTATAGCTAGATGCAGACATGGATGCGCGGAAGGGGAGTTTTAGATGAGAGGAGGACGTTTGTGTCTGACTGCAGTCGCACTCACACGACAAATCTTCGAAGTTTGAACAGGATGTAAGTACGCCTGCCGCACTCCCGAGCTACTTGCGGTGGAACGGTACAATCAAGCTATGAATGTCACCGTAATGCCGGTACGCTGCGCCGCCACCGTGTCCGCAACGAGACTGGTTATTTATTCCACGGCGCGGGAAGTCAGCAGCCCTGCCGACACTTCGCACCACAAACCGGGCTTGGGCGTAGGTACGTCCCTAGCTGAAAATACGTATGAAAAAGAGGGCATTTCTTCACGATTCGCATTATATCTATTTTACACTGTGAAAAACCAGATCAAACCGATGTATCGTCGAAATGTGGTAAAGCGAGCATAAAGGAATTTCGTCCTGGTTGTTTTTACGCGAAATTTTTACAATGACATAATTATTCATATTTATCAATTGATGACAGGTGTTATGCCGTCCTGGAGCATACCTACCTGTGGGTCAGGTCCGGAGACAGCGTATATGGTCCAGGGGCAAATCCCTCGACAACATAAACAAATTTGGTTGTAGCGCCGTAAAACACAAATAATGTGAATAGCGCTGAGCGTATAATTCACCTCTACAATATTCAGTCTTTCAGATGCGGCATTCACCGGTGGATAAAACAGCACACAGTTGGAAACCTAGTGCAGCGCGGACCAAGTCATACAAATGGAACTCCCATTATTTCAGTGCTGTCGGGCACAAACACTCTTCAATGACACTGAAAAATAAGTACCAAGTAACCCTGATGTTCCAGCCATGGAGGCCCCGTAATTTTCAAGAGGCCCTCTTGGTGCCGGGGGTCCCCACTCGCTAGCACCCCCCGCGAAAAAATCCAGGCTACGCCACTGACACACGGTCTTGACTGATATTCAAGATATCTTTCTGAAGTCTCGTATTCTTTGCCGAAGTATTGCACTGTGTCCCACATGCATGCGAACCCGACAGTCATCTGGAAACCTTAGCTTGAGGACTGAAGTCACAGTCCTTTCAGCATATTAAAACACATGAAGTGTTGGCGCAATGACACAAAATCGGGTAAAAACGCGGTTAACATTACTGTTTTGGCGGCAGTTTCGCGCCTTCGGCGCGCCAGACCAAACGGCCTCTCTCAAATGAAGCGACGTGTGGTTACGTATGTCTGGATTACGCGTAAAGCAGGCGGTAAATTAATAATATATCATTACAAACTAAAACGAGTGTACCGGAGGACAGGGGGGAGACCACTGATTCGTGGATCATCATCACCGTGATTTCGTCGGCATTTATTTTTTGTCATATCTGATATGAACACAAAAAGGTGACCTAAATCCAGAGAAATTAGAACCTACGGGTACTTAAGGTTCCACCGAATGGGGCGGTTGGATCCACCAACGGTTTGCCCCCCCGCATCCCGAAATAGCTTCCGCTGCCACTACCTTGTGGGCACATGATGAGCTTGGCTTGCTGTGTTTCTTTCAAATTTCAGAGGGCGTATGTGCCGTGGTTAAACAATCGTCAGCTTCCTTCACTTTCACTTGACGTTTTTGCTACACAAGACATTTATCGTTCTATTCCATTATGTTGCACCGCGGGAAATGACAAATCTATATGGTAAGCGCGATCATATTATTCGTTGTCATTATTCCCCAGTTCAAAAACACCCCTACAAAAAAGGTATGAGGAAGAAAAACTCATTGCCAGCCCCGAAGCGTGCTGACGAAGGGCAAACCAATGCGGCAGCAGTTTCCTGTGATTGGCTGATTTGATGCCTGACGTATTTTAGACAGCACATCCGGAAACGCTTCCCCACTGGTGGTTGCAGTCAGGCAAACAGCCGGGGAATAACGTCATGAGGATCACTTGGTAAATATAGTAACAACCTGGCTGGGATCCGCGTCCCCGCCATGTTCTTTTCCAATGAAAGAACTAGAATGAATATGTCGCACAAGTGGGAAAGCTGATGACCGTTTCAGGAATCCGTCAAAGTAGTTTCGCAAAAGCCATTCAGATTTCACTCTTTTAAAACGTGAGTCACGCAATGCTCCGTGATAGCACGGTTTGTTGCGACGCTTGGTCCGTACGCTCATGAGCAAAGTGGGGCGGACTCACGTCTAGGATGTCTCGGCAGCTCTCCTGCCAGGCTTCCGAAAACAGGTCATTTGTCGCCATCTAACGGTTAACTTCCCAGCAGTACTTGTTCCTGTTTTCTGTCGAGGGATTTCGAAAAACAATAACTTCTTACGCAACGGCTTGTCGACGGTGTAGCTTCGCCCGCTGCCCATTGTATGGAATACATTTAGACGAAAAGGAACATTTATATCGACGTCCATGGAATTCTCCTCTTTTGCTCTTTGTTTTTCCAAGCATGAGCAAGAAATCGTCATGTCACTTCTCGCACATCCTCGCCGACTCCAATCGTCATGGGCAAGTGAGGTAGCTTAGCGGTTACTGCCAACGGAAAGCCAGAGATATCCAGTAAACGATCCGACCGCACGGCGATCACCGCGCGCCCATGATGCTCAGTTATCACTCAGCGTACCGAACACGAAGACCACTCAACTCCCTAAACCCTCACCGATCACCCAGCACCATGATCACTCGGAGTCACGATTAGACACCAAGTGACCGCCCGGCACGCTGGCCGCTCAGTCCCCGCTTTCAGGGCACTCACCGCCGGCCCGGGTCGCCTCTGTGTGACCGTCGTGGAGCTGTCTGTCCAGCATCTGTTCCTCCTCCACGGTCTGCTGCACGGTCTGCAAACGTCGGCCGACAGTCAGCCGAGGCCTGTCTCGCCCGGCGCCGGGTGGGCCTGCGCCCGGCGGGCCCGGCGCCGCCAGCCTCGACCGCTGCCTGGCCGTCACCGAGCACAGCACGGAACGTGTGGTCCAGAGAAGACGTCCACCAGGCATCTGCTTCAAAATGGCCCGGCCTGATACAGCCAGCGTGCACTGCTCACCAGTGCAGCCTGGTGCGGCGAGTGTCGAATGCTCACCCGTACAGCTTGGTGAAGCCAGTGTCCAATGATCACCCGTCAGCTTGGTGCAGCCAGTGTCCACTGTTCAACCGTACAGCCTAGTGCAGACAGTGTCCAATGTTCACCCGTACAGCCTGGTGCAGCCAGTGTCCAATGCTCACCTGTACAGCCTGGTGCAGCCAGTGTGCGCATCTCATCAGTGGAGCCTGGTGACAGCCAGTACCCACAGCTCACCTGCAGCCTCTGGTACAGCCGGCCAACCTCAGGCAGTACGTGCTGCGGCAGCTGCAGCAGCGGCGTCTGGCGCAGCGCGGCCAGCCGGTCTCCCAGCTCCTGGCGCGAGTACAGCACCGGCTCGCCGGCCGGCGACAGGAGGCCGCGCTCCTGCAGCAGTCTGCCGAGCCGGCCCACTCTCACAGCTCAGAGGAACGTGAGCCCTGCGCCCTCCCAGCCGGCCAGGGAGCCGGCCGGGAGGACCACGGGGCGGACCGGCGCATCGCGAGCTCACGGGGGACGGCGGAATACCGGGCCAGTTCTCCATTTCTGGGGGTCTGGCTGATACGTTCTCGCCAAACGGGTTGAGGCATGAATTTACAATGCTCAATATGAATATAAGCTTAGTTTTACAATGTCACAAACGACTCAAAATCGACCGGTTTTGCCTTGAAACATGCCACAGGTGAGTCGCAATCTTAAATGTAAAAAGTGGGCTGTGTGGGCTTTGCAAACTGAGTTCAACAAGGGGCACAATAAGAAGAGATGAAACAAGGGAAGTCTCGTCTGATTTCACGAGCTCAACTAGCTCAGGGCACCCACTGCGACTGAACAGTGGTCCAGTGCGTCATGCCGCTGCAGTGCTCCTGTTGGACGGACCATCCCGCCTCTCCAACCCACCTGATCATGCCAGCCTTGGCCAGCCTGATGGCCTCCCTCTTGTTGCGGGACTTGCCGACGAACGTGTTGGTCTCCGGCCAGTCGACCTTCAGGCGACACTCCCACTCGTCCGTGCGCGTGCGCCGCGCCGCCAGCCGGGCCGGCCGCTGCTCAGGAAACTCGCTACTGATCACGTTCGTCACGTGCATGTACAGCGACGCCACGTTGGGAAAGCGCTTGGGCAGCTGGATGTCTGCAATGAACGGGCATCACGTTCTAGTGACCGGAAACCACCCCTGACGATGCCGTAGTGGAAACAAACTGTCGTAAGGCTCACAGGTCAGGTTTCAATCTTCCACGGCGCCGGATCATTTGAAAATCGCCAATACAAAGGCAAGCAAAGCCCAAATACTTCAGAGCATTACCATTACTTCATCATTTAGATTTACCCGAAAATGCATATGACCGTAAAAAGTAGACGATGAGAATAAAACATCCAGAAACGAAACAAGCCATGCTTGGTACGCGGAGGCCATCATGAACATGAAGTATGCCTCACAGAGTATCAATACGGCGCCATCTGCCCTCATGATCGAGCGATCCTCCCCGGCGTACCGTCGTGGCTCCTATGTGGTTTGTGATGAGTGACCTCTCGATGTTCCGCAGGATATTCCTTCAGGAGTCGACTGCTCGCATACAGCCATCGCTGGGAGGTGCCTGAGGTGACGCCTCCGAACACGAGGCACGAACGTCTCCACACAGTGCTGCTGCATGGTAACCTGAAACGCCAGTCGACAAGATCGCCGTAACACCGTGCTGGAGGCCCTCCGAGAACTACTCGCACTGTTTTTGCTGTTGTTTAAAGCTAACAAGCCAAACAAACACACACAGAAAAAGGCTGTTTACTTCCACAATCATGCGCAAGGCCCGAGAGCCTATACACGGTATTGTTTACCTTACTGAGATAATTCGCGCCCTATCCTTTCCCCCATTCCACAGAACCCTTCGCGAACGCATTTTGTGAAAGCATAGTCTGTATAGCGAAACTACGTATCAAAATAATGGGAATAACAAAGATCAAGTCAACTGAGATCAACTGGGTCAATATTTCGCATGCCGCATTTTGTCAAATTGAAGCATGACACAATCTAGCCAGTTCTTTATACATAGGATCGACTAACATATCCACAAGTCAAGAAAATCAGTTCATCCGGAGTCGAATGAAGTCAACAAAATACGCCCACGCAAAATCTTATCTATTTTACTCGGATGCATCTGGAGAAGTACACAATGTTGCATCTTCACTAAATGACCTTCGATGACCTCAATTGACCTGACCTAGCTTGCCTGTGCCTTGGGGAATTTGCATTCATCATGCAAAGTCCTTACCCAATTAGTTTTTGCTCTTTTTACAAAATGCCGGTCTGACTTAGGATTCTTGAGCTCAGGGTTAAATACATTCATCTAGCACACTAATACCCCACAAAATTTTATCGAGACTGGAATAAACAGATCTAAGGGGAAAAGACAGAATGTTGTATGTTGATCATTTCATACTCGTAGGTCCCCACTGACTAAACCTGATGAACCTAAACCTTAGATTGTAAGTTCATCACACAGGCCAGTCTCTCCCGCATATTTCCGAAGCTGGATTCCCAGCAGCAACTGTTCCATACAACGTCGAGCGACCGTCCTACGGCTCGACACACAAACGGCTGCCGGTCGCCAACGATGGATCGACTGCGTGCAGTAGTGGAAAAAGTTACAGGCCGGTTTTAAAATACCAGATGGCAAAAAATATGTCGTCAATACATCAGAAGACAAAGCATAGAGAAACAACTTGTATTTGAGGTAGTTTGGCTGTCAAAAAGCACTAGGAAAACATCATACAATTTATAACTGTGGCAAATTTTTACCAGCCTATAATTCAGCATCCTCACACGTGAAACTCACCACACTAAAGCAAACATAAGTCCACAATGCCAAAAATCCCAAAATGATATGCAGGTAGATTCACACTACTGAAAACAGTTCGGCAGAGGTATCGTTTGACCATCTGTGGAAACGTGGAAACTACGAATGGAATTCCACCTGAGTACTAGGCTTAATGGCTGCCACAATGGATGTCGGCCAACACCAGAAAGCCACAGGGACAACTGAGACTCTCCAGTTAAGTGTTACAATTATCTCTCACCTGAGAAATATTGCAGCTTATACAACACAATTATAACTTACATATAACTTATAATTACATATACGTATGACAGTACCCTTACAACGGAAAACATACATGCTTGGCAGTCTATTCAGATCAGATGATCACAAAGAGACAATGGTCACCAGTCTCAAGCATCTGTCAGGACTGGGGAAAAGTGATCAAGTCATTTAACCTGCGCACGACCGTCGGTCCGTTTCGAACACGGGCGACTGGGGGGGGGGGGCAGTTGGCCGCCCCCCTCTAACTCACGAACGGTTGGTCGCACGATAAAAATAAGCATACCATTGGAAAGCTTGTGACGAGTAGAGCTTGAAACTTGTCTCATTTTTAGTTTTATATAATACGTAAGCAATTTACACCCTATATATGTTTTCTCATAGCCGACTGCATGAGACCGAGAAATGGCCTGAATCTCGAGGGCTGTAACTAAAAACGCTTAGGTAAAGGCACCAGGGCACAAGTAAAGGTCCGCGGATGCCGATACACGTCTAATTTTCCAGATTTGTTCAATATATACGCCGAAACGTTGAGTTAAAGACACGACATTTCTCGCGACAGCTGCAAGCGTGCGCTGCTGCCGTATGCGGTCACAAATTGACGGGAACTAATTTTAGCGTTCCTTTATTTTGGCGAAAAAGGACGATCTGTGTATATTTCATTGACCTTAGAGGTTCTTGTGATGGTTCTTCGTGCTTAAATTTTGGAAAAAATCATTAGTTACCAATCTACAAAAGTGCCGGAGTTTTATTCGCGAGAGTCTGTTTATTTTCAAAATATGCTACTTTTTCAAACTCTTTGAGGTTTCTGGTATTACTTACGTCTGTGTAAGCCAGTGCTGCGATTTTCTACCCATTCTGAGTAATTCATCGATGATTTTGACGGTGGTATATTTTGGATCACTAGTTATTCGTGACCTGACCTCAGGTCAATGGCTGGAAGTCATTGATACTTTGCCCAATGACGATAACTAGATGTCTGCGTGACTCCACACTAAAAATGTTATGAAATATTCCGCCAATTTCCGAATAAAAACGACGTCATGTATTAAAAATGGGCTTGACTTTAGGTCAATGACCCGGAAAATTCCGAAAAATCTGAGATAGCAGATTTGTTGCACCTATCACGTTCACTAATTCCTGAAAGTATTGTTGAGATATCTTGTTTTGCAAAAAAGTCACAGGGAGCTAAACTTTTTTGGACATAGGTCTGTTTGACCTGACCTAGGTCAGGCACCTGACCTGACCTGAGGTCAAAATTTTGGCACGAGATGTAAAATTGATGAAGCAAAAGGTACACGAAGTTTCGTGACTCTGTGTTAGTTCGTTCTCTCGCAATCCCAGAAAAACCTCAGGGGGAGCAGTCAACTGCCCCCCCCCAGTCGGGGACGGGTTAAGGTTCACACTGAATTGCCACTCAAGACAGGAGGAAGGTAACTATGAAACTGGAAGGAAGTTAACCGGAAGGTAATGAATGAAATGAATCTCAATGGAAGCTAACAATGCTTCAAGTCATCCCTGGACAGGATAGTGGGTGCTTGCATCCCTAATGTCCAACAAAGACGCAATAAAAGGAACCTGTATTTCGACAGCAGCACTCAAAACCTCAAGAAAAAGGAGGAGAGGTTATGCCAGATTTATATGCAAGCTAGGGACCCAAATGATTAGACCAATTTCACCTGCTGTGGAAACCAGCTCAAGAGCACGAAGAAGCCCCTGCGTAGAACGTCCGAAAACCGCCTTGCTGCTAACATCAAGCAAAACACCAATTGTTTTAGGAAGTACATCCGTTCTAGACCACAGACAAGATGAGCCACTGGCGGTTTGCAAGACGAGTCTGGACGCCTGGTCAGTCAGAATAAAGAGAAGGCACAGTTGTTGAACAACTACTCCAGTACAATATTCACCCATGAAGATGGCGAAGATGTTCTTCCACCAACATGCCACTATGACGGACCACCTCTGGATCGTGTGCTCATTACCAAGGATGCAGTCGTTGAGAAGATCTCCAAGCTGAAGACGAACGGTTCGCCAGGCCAGAGTCATTCGCCGTTCTTATCACTACACTGTTCCACATGTCCTTTGATTCCGATGTCCTTTCCAATGACTGGAAGTTAGACCCAGTTGTGCCCATCCACAAGCGAGGTGATAAGTCAACTTCTGTCAGTTGTCGGCCAGTAAGCCTCACGTCAGTATTCTGCGTGGTGTTTGCGCATATAGTCCGTGACGTCCTTCTTCTCCACTTGACTTCGTCTCACCAGCTACCAGTTGATCAGCATGGTTTCCGGACCAACAGGTCTTGCAACTCTCAGCTCTTGGAGGTGGCACAGGACTGGATCAGCATGGCAAAAGAGAGGAATCCGATCGAATCCACCTAGCTCGATTTCGGAAAGGTCTTTGATGCGATTCCTCATCCATGCTTCCTGAAGAAGTTGGAGGCCTATGGAGTCATAGGCAAGCTTTTTGCCTGAATCTTATCTCACCCACTGCCATCACCAGGTCGTGCTTGTGGAGAGGGGGTGTTGCTCGGACTGGGCAACCATGACCAGTCATATCACCCAAGGCTTTTGAGATCGGATCCGACCTGATCCGATGAGTTCAAGGCATAACTCCACAAGCACTGGAAGAGCATTATGTCAATCATTCCTTATCAGGACTCATGTACTCACACACACACACACACACCATAAGCCTAATGAGAATGAGTCCTACAGGCCTTGGACCCTGCCAAAATCTTGATTGCATGAAAGTACAAGGTACAAGGTATGACTCCAGGAACACAGTTACCTGGTTAAATGTCCACTTGAGATGAACTTTTCCCATTGGGTCTTTGAGGATGAATGCACTAACAGACCTGCAAAAAAATAAATTTCAGCATGGTGTTACATACAAAAGGCACTGCCACAAGTAAGATCTTTAACATTTATTCCATGGAGGTCTCAATACAATGTTTGGTTAAGGTCACTTCAGGGTGGTCTGAATCACATCAGGTTGCTGTATGACTTCTGGCTGCCTGTAACCACTAGCCAAAGGGCTATGCTAGCAAGTGCATGACATACAGTCAGGTATAATAAACATGGTGCTACATGATACCAGCAACACGGAGCTGTACGAACCATGCACGCATGCCAATGATAGTGAGCACTTTGAGCCCAGATCTTCACAATTTATCATTTCTAAAAAAGTTGACTACACCAAAATGAGTCCATTCCTGAAATTCTGTAATGAATAATTACTCTTGCATACAAAAATTGTCAACTCCATGATGAAATACAGAAAAATTAAAGCAACAATTGCACCAGTAATGAGGTGAATTAATTTTGTCTAACATGTACTAAAACACCAAGCATGCTCTCCATCTTACCACATTCCATATGTCTATGCAAGGACTGCAAAGGTCTCCAGGAACAACTCTTCTGCATTCTTCCAAGGGAGAGCATTTTTACTAAAACATATGACAAAAAGGAAATGTTTCAGAATCCAGATGATTTAAGTCATAAATTCAAAGTGCAATAGTCTTCAAAAGAACCCAAGAAGCAAATAGCTACAGAAAGCATACACAAATTCAAACAATAGTCATGAGTGCAATCAATGATTCATTACACCTATATAAGGCACTAAATGCAGCTCTTCTTGATCATTCTCGTTTTGTACGTTGATCATTGTTCGCTGGATAACCGTACATTAAGAAATTACACCAGGAAGTTCAGGCAGCTTGTTAACCACGACAGTCCCACTCTCACCTTTTTAATGCAATGTCTACAAATTTTTTCACACCGCCAGCCTCCCCTCTTGCCCCAGTGTAACGTGCGGCATTGCGGGCAAGTAATGCAGCGTGCCGTCCCAGCACAAGCGCCATATTTCGTCTTTTTGGCGTCACGGCTGAAGTGAGCTTAAAATACAGTTTTAGTAATTATCTGAGTTTAAAAGCCTTATATTGAAATGCAGGCATTTATCTGAATTGAAATAAATGAATCACTTGCAAGCGCCGTTATATGGAATTGTTCAAAATTCCTGACACGGCCATAATTTCAATGGATTCGCTGTTGCAAAAGGGCAAAGTTTCATTTAAAAACTACGGTGTTCGGGGATTTGAAACCACATTATTCCTTAAATTCGAAAGAAAAGATGTTTTGTACTTCAGTGACAAAAGGTGAAGAGTTGGCAACCGGAACAAATTGATAAAATAATGACAACTTGCCTTGGAAGATCAAATTGAGTCCTCACCTAACGACCGTGACCTTATCATATTCGTCCAGAGCAGGTTAACATCTAATGATCTACCTTGTGCGTCAGTTGATGGCCCATTTTGCATTAAGAGACCAAGGAAACAGCCTGTGTATGGGCTGGGAGCACCAAATCAATGAAGCGTATTGCAAGGAGATTAGAAGCATTGAGATTAGCCATTAAGAATCTCTTATCGGTTTAAGTTTAAAAATAAAATTTATGTGAGCTTTTACTCCTGGAAAACTAACCGTTTCCTACAAAAAGCTTGAATTATGGAGTCAGATGGTTGTTTTTTTTAAAGTATCAGATTATGCAGTAGTTTAGAAACCAGTATTCCTCCATGTGACTGTGAAGCTCCTTTCTGGCGCGCCTCAGACGAACCTCCTGGTTGATTTGCGCTGCATGAAGTGCGGTTAGGACAAAATACGTACACAGGTGGTGTTTGTTATATAGGTAAGTGGACGACTGACTGACGCCTGACGAGACACAGGACTTGACCCAAGACTTTGGACACCTGAGCCCAAGAGGCTGTGTGTCCTAACTCACAAACAAACAAACAAACAATTATATAGGTAAGTCCGATCCTAGGAGATCGTGGCTGTCTTGCAGGGCCTCTGGTGGTGTGCCTCCTGGGGTGCGGCGTTTCTTCTCTCCTGCTGTTACTTATGTCACCAGAGGTTATAACTGGAAGATATGCAAGCCCCGGGCACAAAATCTCATCCGTCTGAGACAGGGGCAAATCCGGGATTTCGCCATGGGAAGGGACAAACTAGTGCAGTGTCCCCCTCCCTGCCTTCCCTTCCCCCAGTTTTTGCTCCTTAGATATGTAGTAATCTGGGTCTGCTTACGTCCAGACTGAAATATGTGGTTCAATTTTCATTTCCTCCTCTTACTTCACCAGACTGACAACAAAGGCAGGGTTTTAGGAAGGGGCATCTCTTCCTCTGTACCTCGTGGTGTCCTAGGTGACCCTCTTGTCATCTGTGAGAAACTTTTCTGCCATCTCATGGGGTAATCCTTACCGATCGCACACCATGCGCAGAGTCGAGGGTAAGGTTAACGCGCGAGTGTAGTTTCCGATTTCGCCACCAGGATTTGTTTTTTTCGCCGCTAGGGAGAATGTAAAAATACTGACATTCGCTAGGATGGTTCCGCTCAAGCCGACAAGTGTAGTTTCCGATTTCGCCACCAGCGTAATATTCGTTAGGTTAGGTTAGGTTAGGTTAGGTCTGAACGAATTCATCTGCTTTCCATCGTGGTTCGGCAATTCTGGAGAAAGTGGTCCTTTTTTCGTGATTGCCATCCTAGCGAATGTCAGTATTTTTAGAACTCTTCCCCCTGCAAGAAAAAGAACCAGTACCCTCAGTGAACCTCTTGGTGTCCTAGGTGACCCTCTTGTCATCTTTGAGGAACATTTTTGCCGTCTCATGGCCCTTCTGGCAGTTACAAAGGTCTTTGAGCAATTTCAGGGCCCCTGGCAGTGTCATGGCCCTCTGAATGGCTCTGGTAGTCTCCATGGCAGTATTAGGGGTCCTGCTCTGTTACATGAGGTATGTCTGGCAGTTGGGGCCTCATTGGCAGTCTTATGCAGACCTTTTCTATGCCAGGAGCCTGCTTAACACACTCGCAAGCTCTGGCCATCCAGAGCTCCCATACCATCATAGAGGTTCTTTATGACCTGTGCCTCACTGGGACTTTCCAATATTTTTGGTGGTCTCAGGGGCTATCTGCCATGCAGGGACACACTTTGCTGTTTCAGGACCCACTTGACCTTCCTGGGTCTCCCTTACTGCATCAGGAACTGCTCAGGTTCTCAAAAAGACCAATGTAGTCCATTTAGACCCCTTTCAAGGTTGCAAATGTCACTGATGAATCTCTGTTCAGGGGACCCCTCTGACTGGCTAGGGTCTTATGCCATGCAAGGTACCTTCTCAAGTTCTTGCCATCTCAGGGGCCTCTTTGGCACTTTAAGTGGCCTCATGGACCCTTTGTCACTTTGGGGCTCTTCTTGCAGTCCCAGGGATTCTTGAAGAGTTTCAGGGGCCATTCTATCCATCTTAGTGGCCATCTTGCCATCTCAGGGTCTCATGAACCCTCCCAGAGTTAATGCAGGCCCTCTGACTGTGTCAGGAACCTTCAGCTTTTCATACAGGTCTCTGAAGTCCATTCAGGGCTCCTGTGGCATTCTAGGGGCCCATATGCCATCCTAGGGACTCAGTCCTCATCTTTGCCACCTCAGGGCCCTGTGATCCTTCTGGAAGACCCAGGAGCAATCTGACATTTGGGGTCTTGTTCTGGTTTTGGGGGCCCTTTGGAAGTTTCAGGGCCCTTCCAGGGGTGTAGCCAGGTGAAAATTCTGGGTCTTCTTGCTCAGCAGTGGGTCCCCCCCACTTCATGTGGACCCTTTGGACAGCAGGGGCTCTCCAAAGACTGGCAGGGGCCCACAAGCTGGCAGGGGGCCCAAAAGACAAGTAGGAGGTCCCTTTCAGACCAGCAGGGAGCCCCTGCATGCTAACAGAGGGCCATCTACAGGTAGACAGAGGGGCCCTTTTGACTGGCAGGGGGGCCCTATAGATTGGCAAGGCCCTCACAGGGCAGCAGGGGTTTCTTCCACAGGCCAACCAAGGCCTTTCCATGGCTAACAGGGGTTCCACAGGCCAGCAGGGGTCACTACAGACTTGCAGGAAGTCCCTGCAGACTGTTAGGGTACCCAAAAGGCCAGCAAGGGTCCCCCAACAGGCCAGTTGGGGTCCCTGCAGGCCAGCAGCCTCCCTAGGGAGGGCCCCTGCAGGCCAGGAGGGGCCCTTCAGGCCAGCAAGAGGCCCTGTAGTCTGGCAGGGGTCCTACAGGCTGGCAGGGGCCCCTAAACTGGCCAGCAGGGGACCCCTAGAAGCTGGCAGGAGGCCTCGATATGCTGACGGGCCCCCACAGACCAGCAGGGGGCCCCAACAAGCTGGCAGGGTACCATACAGACTGGCAGGGGCCCCCTGCAAGCTGGCAGGAGGTCCTGTACAGACCAGTAGGGACACCTCTATATGCATGGATCTATATATTTCATCTTTTGTCTTCTCTTGTCTACCATTCTTAAAAGATTCTGGCGATATCTTCGGGCCTTGTAAGAGTAATTTCGTTTAATCTCGGTGGCGGTGGACCCCTTCTATGGATCTCAGGGGCCATTTAACCCTCACAGAGGCCCTTAAGTGCATTCAAAAACCTGTCACAAAAACCCGACCCCGTGGAGCTCATATGGGGCCCCTTTTGAGTTTGAGAGGGGCCTCTTCTCAGGCTTGGGGTCGATCGCCCCCATTACCCCCTCCCGCCCTGGAACCACGCCTGGTCTGAGGACTCTAAACATTAGAGTTGTCAGTGACTTGAATTTCCTGCCATCCAACGTGGTGACGACTGACACGGTCACGACGTTCAAATCCAGACTTGACAGGCATGGGGCACAGCACATGTATGACGCCTCACATTAAGAGAGACCGGTACCGTGTGACGAACTTGACGCGGGAGGGACCGCCTAGTGGCCTTTAAAATTCCCGACAGTCGTCAGTAAGGTAAAGTAGGAAGGATCTTATGCAAGAAATCAGAGGCTAAGTGTAAGGTGTCCCTGAGGGATGTTGTCTTGTTTTGTGTTCATCGGAAGGTGAAACGGGCCGCACCACACATGTAACTGATTGAGAGCTGGCAGTGTCAAAATCGGAACTGACGAGTACACAGACTAGCATGCTTGTAGTTCTTCAGTTGCCCTTCATCATCTATCATATTTTGGATGCAAAGTTGGTATTCATTGCTGACATATCACGAATTTGGCTGTTGATAGTGAGGGATGAAGTCTTGCCTTGAAGTCTTGAAGCAGAATGCCAACATTTGGGCATATCTGCTGAGATTTTGCAGGCACAAGAAATAAATTGCAGAGAAATAATGACCACTCCCCTGCCTGTGCACTGGGAGGAGTTGAAGTTGACTGTGACTCGGACTCTGAAGCTCGATACCAGCAGCACCATGGTGCAGTTCTCTGAATACACTCTGATGTTTTGTTTAGCATGATGTCGTACGGCCAGTGGGTGGTAGTACACTTTATCTTGAGAGTCAAGTGGAGAAGAAGGATGTCATGTACCACAGGCTCAAACAACTTACGGAGTACCGACGTGAGGCTTACTGGCCGATAATTACCAGGAGTTGATTTATCTTCTCACTTGTGGTTGGGCACAATGGAGCCTGCAGTATATGCAGATCAGGGGAAAAACAGCATATAGGGCAGAGTTTGCAATGCTTTTTCCTGACCATCTTTCTCTACATATGTGGCTTCTCAATAGATATAATTGAGCATTGATTATGTAATGGCTGCAGTCCCTGCAAAGAATTTGGGTCATATATGTCATACATTTTCACATTTTTGGGGGAGCAGACTTTGTTGAGGCCAAAAACAAGATTTTGTTTGCTGTATGGGTTTTAGCTATGTGACTGTATTGATCTGGTGGTTACAAATGTTGTCATTTGATGTTGAACATGTCAGAACAATTCAAATGCTATATTTTATTTTTGTTGTATCTTGTGTGTGGTTATATTTTACATGGTCTTCAAATATCCTAAATTTTTTTTTATATTAACCATGTCAGTCATGTCATTTGATCGGGTTGATACATCTAAATATGACACATGTGCTTTGCACATTTGATACACATTTGAACATACAGTTGAGGTGTATGTTATGTGTTTGTAATCTTGCAATTTGTCAACTGTTTCAGCATTTCTTTGTTATAGGTATTCTTCAGCATCCAGAGTATGATCACCTTGAATATTTGAAAACCATTTAGCTGAACATCAAGATGACTCTCACTGCAAAAAGTGATGTATATGTACCACCAGCAAAACCATCGTTTTCAAATTTATCCGGTAACTTTGGAAAAATAGATGACGGTGGTAACAAGGTAAGCATTTAGTTTTATTGAAAGCAGATGTTTGGTGTTGTGCATTTTATTGAATGCTTTCCATTTTTCTTGATCTTTTGTTTTGCTTTCATGTTTGTAAACATTCATTCGGCATTGTTTTTCGTGTTTCATTGTGCAAACTGGTTTTCATATTCTGCTGTGGCAATGATGATTTCCAGCTAGCAAGGACTTGGTTTTGAGGGGATAATGTGAACAACAAAACATCCTGCATGAGCAAGCCTTCTTTTCCACGCAGCAAATATACCCTAGCTTGTATCTGTTTTGGATGGGGTTTAAATGGTCTAAATTTGGGTGGGTTAACCCAGCATTGACTAGGGTATTTTGCCACCTTCCATTAATGGGGAGCATTTAATGCCCCCGTCTATCTCGAAAACTAATGGTCTGATTTGAATCATTTGAACGGCAATCGATAGCACCGGTCCGTGCAATCTTGTGGCTCATATGTTGTAACTCTAGGGTCACTGATGACATCACAGGTCAGATCAAACACCCAAAAATGATCCATTTGTTCAGAGTTGCCTGATCACAATAGAAAACAGATCGAGGCTGACGTTTCGATGGTAATTTATCTCAAGCGGCTTGGCATATTATGCTGAGTGCTACCTGATGCAGGGTCATCAAAGGTCGTGGTCACAGGGCAGGTCAGATGTCATGTATGTGCTAACGGGTCATGTCATACATGTTTCTGGCCTAATTTGGCACAAGGGATTCTAAAAAAAGCGTCTTCAAAGAGTTTTTTTTAGCACAGGTAAAAGGCTTAAAGGGCTCCAGTTGCCGTGCACTTGCAATATTCCGACATTTTGTACTTTGCGGTTCGGAGTATCGCGAACACACTGGTGGCCGCGATCTGGAACCTCTGGTGACCAAACAAGTCAGTTTGGCTCTTGTTGCACACTTTCACGTCACGGAATGTTTCACAAAGTTGCAAGGACCGATATATATATATATATATATATATATATATATATATCACTCTTTATACATATATATGTATATGTATATGTATATGTGTATATATATATATATATATATATATATATATATATATATATATATATGTGTGTGTGTGTGTGTGTATGTATATGTATATATGTATATATGTATGTATATATATATATATCGCTCTTTGACAACATTTTTCGTGTGATGAAGCCTGCAAATGCGCATACAGCGCTGAATGAGCGTTTCCTATTTAAGTACGTCTTTCTCGTCCGCAAAACCTTCCTTGACCGAAGTTGACCAGATAAAAAGTCAAAGGCCTTTGAATTAGACATCTTATCACCCCTGGGCTGGAAAAAACATTTCTTTTGTATGAAACATCATCGAAACGCCCTCCTTCTTTCCCTTCTTCCCATGTACATGATCTAAAATTCAAAATTTCTGCATAAATATTTGGCTTAAGATGACCTAGTATGGGGTCACCGATGACCTTCATCGACCTCTCATGTCTCCAAGACATACAAAGCAAGCTACCGTCACCCTGCTGAATAATTTTACCTTTAATTATGGAACGAAATAAAACTGCGTCAAACCACAAAACATGGTTGTCGTTATTACGTCACATTGGCATGACCCAGAATGACCTTAATCACTAAATTTTGTTCGTATGTGCCAAATTGATGTAAAGAAAGGTACTGAAAGTTTTAACGCGCTGCTGTCCTTTATTTCGAAGCTATTTAGAAAATGCGCCAGGGGGCGTTAAATCCCCGCCCCAGTCAGTGACTGGTTAAATGGCCATAGATTGGGCTGCACATAGGCTTCGTGATGTGCACTTGGTATGCCGGTTTTTTAACTTGCTTCTTGTTGTAACTGCGTTTGCTGTGTTAAGTTGTTGATCATAGAAGGCTTTCATTTTCTGTTACATTTTTTCAGAGATGGGGAGGGGGGTAAGGTGTAATTAACCCGATTCTTGTATTGTGTTTTACAGCTGTTGAAAGCTCTTGCTCAGCCACATCTTGATGCATTCAATGATGTCCTGAATGGTGGCCTGAATGCAGCACTCTCTTCCCTGCCACCGCTCGAGTTTGCTCTTCCAGATGGTACCAAGATTGGACTGCATGTGCTGGTAAGTCCCAAGGGAAAGATGATGTTCAGGGTACGTAGCTATCAGATGGACTGATAGACATGTCAGTCAGCTGATAACAGCACACCAAATATATACCATTTAATACTATTCCACCCAGCACTGCCAGCGCCAAACCATGTATTAAGCAGCAGGATGGGCAAGTTGCCATCCATGTTGATCTAACCTGTCCCGAAATGCTGATTTCTCCCCAGGATCCAGTCACTTTAGTGGTGCAGCCATGGGGGTGGCAGGACCTTTCCCCTTTAGGTCTGCATTTTTTCTTGTTTAATAGTGCGGACGCATCGAGCGAGGTGTCTTCCCATACCCCATTTACCGGAATGCTACGGTTGATCAATGAGAGTTTTCTAAGTGAAAGCCATTCCACGTCATCTTCCCAGCAGGCGGTTTTCGAATGATTTCAGTTCTCACTGAGCTCCCCCCCCCGATCTTTAGAAAAAAATCCTGGCTGTGACCCTTGGTCACTGTGCCTTTATAGAATGTATCCTAACAGATATTTATTTTAAAGGAAATGTTTCCATAATCATCATCTAAAGATGGACGACTAAAAGCCGTGTAAGCGGCGTGCGTGGCGCCTGGCTGGCTCGGGCAGTCTCGAGCCGTTTCGCCGCTGACCTCGGCCCACCGTCGCCAGGGCGGCAGCATCTCGAGCCCGCGCGTGCCGCCGGCCAACATGGGCGCCACGGACGGCCGCGTATTCCCGGCCGAGACGCGCCAGGGCATGCAGGACTACAACGGCCGGCTGGTGGTGCGCTTCTCCTACACGGTGGACGGCGCGCCGCGCGGCACGGTCGACCGCAGCCTCGGAGACGTGCCCGTCATGGTTATGGTACGGTGTGGGCGCCGCGCTGGCTGCTACTCCCGGTCCTTGTTCCAGAGCAACTCTGGGACTTTTTATTATTATTATTATTATTATTATTATTATTATTATTATTATCACTATTATCATAATTGAGCACACTAGTTGTTTAGTGCCTAAGAGCATATCAGAGCACTGAATTAAATTTGGGCTTGGCAAAAATGTAACACTGCGTTGTACGGTACTCCATTAAATTTGTTTTTAGGATTTAGATAAGGCTTTTAATGTCCACCCTACGAAGCATTTATAATAATGTAGTCAGTGAAGATGACCCCCTCATGTCTGTTGGAACACTAAGAGAAATAATGTGTTCGGGTCCACGCAGTATGATAGATCTTTCCTCTGTAATAAAGTGGGAAGAATTTTGTGCATTTCTTACAGTTAACCCTGTATCCCTAGTCAAACTTCGTCAGCACCGCCGAAGTGGTCATTTTGTGTAGTTCATTGCTGCTAATGATACCCTGTGTTCGGTGTTGTTGACGGTGCTATGCTGTGCGCTGCTGTAGTGACGATGCTCTGCTTCCCGGTGTTGTTGTTACGTCGCTGTGCTGTATGGTGGCGTTGTGACGATGCTCTGTTGCCTGGTGTTGTTGTGGCGGTGTTCTGCCATTTGGCACTGTTGCGACGGTGTTCCGTTTTCCGATGGTGATAACGGCGTCGTGCTGCCCGGCACTGTTGTGACGGTGCTGTGCTGTCTGGCGCTTTTATGACGGTGCTATTCTGCCCAGCGCTGTTGTGGCGGTGCTCTGCTGTCTGATGCTGTTGTGACGGGGGTTTGCTGTCTGGTGCGGTTGTGACGGTGCTCTGATTTACAGTGCTGTCGTGACGATCCTCTGCTTCCTGGCGCTTTTGCATCAGTCCTGTGTTGTGTGGTGCCGCTGTGACTTTGTGTTGTCCGGTGGTGTTGTTATGATGCTCTTCAGTCCGGTGCTTCTGTGACGGTGGTCTGTTATCTGGTACTGCTGTGACATTGTTGTCGACTGTTGTCTGGTGCTGATATGACGATGCTATGCTGTCCGGTGCTGTGACGGTGCTCTGCTGACCGGTGACGGTGCCCTGCTGTCCGAGGTTGTTGTGGCGGTGGTCTGTTGTCTGGTGCTGCCGTGATGGTGCACTGCTGTCCGATGAGGTTGTGACGGTGGTCTGTTGTCTGGTTGTGCTGTGACGGTGGTCTGCCGTCTGGTGCTGTGACGGTGCCCTGCTGTCCGATGTTGTTGTGACGGTGGTCTGTTGTCTGGTGCTGCCGTGATGGTGCACTGCTGTCCGATGAGGTTGTGACGGTGGTCTGTTGTCTGGTTGTGCTGTGACGGTGGTCTGCCGTCTGGTGCTGCTGTGGCGATGGTCTGCTGTCTGGTGTTGTTGTGACGTTGTTCTGCTGTCCTGTCCTACTGTGATGGTGATCTGTTGTCTGGTGCTGCCGTGACGGTGGTCTACTGTCCGGCGCTGCTGTCTGACGGTGATCTGCTGTCTGGTGTTATTGTGACGGTGGTCTGTTGTCCGATGCTGTTGCGACGGTGGTCTGTTGTTTGGTGCTGCTGTGACGGTGATCCGCTGTCCGGCGCTGCTGTCTGACGGTGCTCTGCTGTCGGCCACAGTCGGACGTCTGCCACCTGCACGGCCTGACTCCGTCCCAGCTGGTGAAGCGTGGGGAAATGGCCACGGAGTTCGGCGGCTACTTCATCGTGCGTGGCGGCGAGAAGGTGCTCCGTATGCAGGTACGCCTGAGGCGGACAGAAACGCCGCCCAGTGGATCTACAGATCTGTTGGGATGGCGGGGCCTGAGGTAGACACCTGTGAGGCGACCAAACGATCCTGTGTATTTTGGCAAACCCTCGCCCGTATGGCGGAGTTGCCTGCGTTAATGGTGGCAAGTTCGGCGTGGCGTTTTGCGCGGTCTCGTTTTAAATGGTTTCGTGAATGAATGCTCTGCGCCGTGCGTGCTGTCACCTGTGACATGACCTGTTGCGGGAAAGGCCGGCTGGATTGACTGGATCCAAATCGTGGACTTGACCCAGTGCAGTTGGTTCCGCTGCCGGAGAGTCGACCGGGAGCTGCCGGGTCTGGCTCAGTGGACCATGGTCTGTCGCGCCGCTGCAAGGACCGGCCGATTGTGACGTAATCCGCCGTCTGTCAGGTGGCCACCCGGCGGAACTACCCGGTCTGTCTGTCGCGGACCACGTACAAGAGTTACGGCAAGCTCTTCACCGAGCACGCCGTCCAGATGCGCTGCGTCGCCGACGACCACGCCATGACGGTTCGTCAGCGTTTTGTCGCGTATTCAGGGGCGTTGTCATTCCGGGGACTTACTCGACGGATAAATGTTGTTTGCGTGAGACGGATGGAGGTCGTTTTGTTTTGCTGTGAATGACATCGGTCTTGATGCATATAGAATCTACTGCATCAGAGTTGTTTTGTGAAAAGTCAGCTTCGGTCGCGGCCATGAGGAAGGGATGCATTTTATTCAACTGTTTCATAACTCGTTTACGGCGTAAGACGTCTGCGTTATCCATGGCGTGTATACCATCAAATGCACGTTGTTAAGGTCACGATCGGGTCACCGGAACTACGGTATACATCCGGTATGGCCCCTGAATATGGAAGTTTCACATTCATTCCAGCGCAGCCCAGTCCAGTCAGACTGTCTCGACTCCCGTGGTTTTTCGGTGTCGCAGACAAACGTGATGCACTTCCTGACCAACGGCAGCGCCAAGATCGTGATTCGGTACCAGAAGGAGCGTTTCTGCGTCTCCCCGATCCTGATAATCAGGGCGCTGCTGGACATCACGGACAGAGACATCTACCGGCGTCTTACTGAACCAGACGACGCAGATTACTATCTCAGGTTAGTGACGTCGCTTATGGAATGTCGTTGCTACGCATAAGAACACGTTCATTTTGACATGTGAATATCATTTAGGTAAGCTCTTGGCCAGGGAATTTTTATTATTACTGTTGCCCACAAATTTTAAAAATTGAGGGGGCTATGGAAAGGGAAATTTAAAGTTGGGACATCTTTACTTTATTCTCATCAGCTTGCAGTTAGGATGAGTTAGGAGTTGACCTCAGCTGTCCTGACCCCTGCGCGGCCAGCTGTGTCTCTCTGTCCCCCATGTGATGACTGGCAGCCCACTGTCTGCCTCTGTGTCCCATGCGACGGCTGGCGGCCCGCTGTCCCCCGTGTGACGGCTGGCGGTCCTCCGTGCATTTTGTTACTGCTGGCGGTCCTCTGTCCCCCATGTGACGGCTGGCGCCCCCCTGTCCCCCGTGTGACGGCTGGCGTTTCTCTGTCCCCCGTGTGACGGCTGGCGGCCCTGTGCCTCCGTGTGATGGCTGGCGGCCCTCTGTGCCCCTTGTTTCGGCTGGCGGTCCTCTGTGTCCCGTGTGACGGCTGGCGGTCCTCTGTGTCCCGTGTGACGGCTGGCGGTCCTCTGTGTCCCGTGTGACGGCTGGCGGTCCTCTGTGTTCTGTGTGACGGCTGGCGGCCCTCTGTGTCCCGTGTGACGGCTGGCGGTCCTCTGTGTCCCGTGTCCCGTCTGACGGCTGGTGGTCCTCTGTGTCCCGTGTGACGGCTGGCGGTCCTCTGTGTCCCGTCTGACGGCTGGTGGTCCTCTGTCTCGGCAGCTGTGTGGCCGCCATGCTGCGGGACGGCCAGACGGACGACCTGTTGACTCCGCTGACCAGTCGGGATGCCGTGCGCCGCTACCTGGGCGCCCTCTACCGCATCAAGATGGGCGTCCGCGTGCCCGAGTGGGCCTCCGATGAGACCGCCTGCGACGCCATGCTCAGGTGGGACGGCTGTGACGTGTGACGCCGTCATTGGGCGATACGCCATGTTTACGTCGGACTGCGTAGATGAACTACTGCGCTAATATGTGATGCTACCTGAAGTCCTTTATAGCCACCTGTGCGGACGTTGCTCGTGTTGTGTAATCTCAAAGACTGTAAGGCGGTGATTTGCGTAATTGATTTAGAGCAGAGCCCTCATGCACTCAGAGGGGTCACGTGAGTTCGACCGTCCTTTATGTCCTCGTCGGGTTCAAGATCAGGATAGCCGTTGACCCTGCAAGATTTGGTCTCGCCACTCGTGTGTTTTCAAAAAGGCGTTCTCTTCGAATCCGGCCGAGTCGCATGGACCTTGGGTGTTGTCATAAACCGTTATTGCCTCTGAATAACTCTCCCGTTAATCGGGGGTCCCGTGTTTTCGCGGACAAACAGCGCTGTTGCGGGGTTTTCCGCATTCCTCGCGGCCGGCCATGCTGCCGGCCGCGAGGAATGAGCCATTGAGCCAAGCATGCTGGCCACGAGCCATGGCGGCGATCGCGTGATTCGCCGCTGTTCCCCGCGAAAGCTCGGGTTTGTGTGATAATCGAGGCGTACTTTTACCATTGAGCCGACCTGTCTCGTCTAACGGTCCCCAGCTTCTGTTGTTCTCCTGTTTGGGACATTGCCACGTTGTGACCTGGCTTGCCTGCTGCCGGCAGCGACACGGTAATGATCCACCTGAAGTCGCCGGAGGACAAGGTGAATGCGCTCTGCTTCATGATCCGCAAGCTGTACGCCTACGTGCGGAAGGACTGCGCTCCGGAGAGCACCGACAACCCCATGCTCTGGGTGGGTAGGAGCGGCCGGCCACTGCCCGTCCAGGCGGCCCAGCGACGCCTGGACGCCTGCCGCTGCTGCAGAGCAGCACGCCGCATTAGCGTGCCACGTGGCGTTTCTTTGGCGGTGAACACCTGTAGATATCGTGTCGTCGCCGGGGGGGGGGGGGGCAGGTAAAACCTCCCCGAAAGCTCGAGTGGGGAATGCTTCTCTTGGTAAGCTGAGATGACGGGGGAAGAGGTACTTTTTATCCGGATTCCCCAATAAATATTTGCTAGACTTTTCTAGGGAAGAAACCATTTGGCTGCTGTTGCACCGTCCATTCTCGCCCAGTCAAGCATGGCCAGTATACAAACAAGCTGCAGTAATGGGACAGCTAGCCCAGCAGTGAGGCGTTGCCCACCGTGACCGGTGGAGTGGTATTGGGATGGTTGACCTAGCAGTGGCGCGTTACCTGTTGTGTCCCGTGCACCGGTGCTGGTGGTGTGTCCGTTGTAGCGTGGTGGTTCTCTGGTGGAGTGGTGGTGGTGTTGGTGTGTCCGTTGGAGCGGTGGTGTTGGTATGTCGGTGGAGCGGTGGTGGTGGTGGTGCGTGTGGTGGAGCGGTGATGGTGTGTCTGGTGGAGCGGTGTTGGTGTGTCCGGTGGAGCGGCGGTTGTGGTGCGTCTGGTGAAGTGGCGGTGTGTCTGGTAGAGCGGCGGTAGCGGTGTGACCGGTGGGGCGGTGTTGGTGGTGTGTCCGGTGGAGCGGTGATGGCGGTGTGTCCGGTGGAGCGGTGGTGTTGGTATGTCGGTGGAGAGGTGTTGGCGGTGTGTCCTGTGGAGCGGTGATGTTGGTGTGTCCGGTGGAGCGGCGGTGGTGGTGTACCCGGTGGAGCGGTGGCGGTGGTGTGTCCTGTCGAGCGGTGGTGGTGATGTATCTGGTGGAGCGATGGTGGTGATGTGTCCGCTGGAGCGGTGTTGGTGAAGTGTCCGGTGGAGCGGTGGTGGTGTTTTGTCCGGTGGGGCGGTGTGGACGGTGTGTCCTGTGGAGCGGTGCTGTTGGTGTATCCGATGGGGCGGTGGTGTTGGTGTGTCTGGTGGAGCGTTGATGGCGTTGTGTCCGGTGGAGCGGTGTTGGTGGAGTGTCTGGTGGAGCGGTGGTGGTGTTGTCTCCGATGGAGCGGTGGTGTTGGTATGTCGGTGGAGCGGAGGTGGCGGTTTGTCCCGTGGAGCGGTGCTGGTGTGCCCGGTGGAGCGGTGGTGGTGTGTCCTGTGGAGCGGTGTTGGCGGTGTGTCCGGTGGAGCGGTGATGGCGGTGTGTCCGGTGGAGCGGTGGTGTTGGTATGTCGGTGGAGCGGCGGATGTTGGTGTGTCCTGTGGAGCGGTGTTGGCAGTGTGTCCGGTGGAGCGGTGATGGCGGTGTGTCCGGTGGAGCGGTGGTGTTGGTATGTCGATGGAGAGGTGTTGACGGTGTGTCCTGTGGAGCGGTGCTGGTGTGCTCGCTGGAGAGGTGGCGGCGGTGTTTCCTGTGGAGCGGTGGCGGTGTGTCCGGTGGAGCGGTGGCGGCGGTGTGCCCGGTGGAGCGGTGTTGGCGGTATGTCCGGTGGAGCGGCGGATGTTGGTGTGTCCTGTGGAGCGGTGGTGGTGTGTCCGGTGGAGCGGTGTTGGTGTGTCCGGTGGAGCGGTGGTGGTGTGCCCGGTGGAGCGGTGGTGGTGTGCCCGGTGGAGCGGTGGTGGTGGTGTATCCGGTGGAGCGGTGCTGGCGGTGTATCCGGTGGAGCGGTGTTGATGTGTCCGATGGAGCGGTGGCGGTGTGTCCGGTGGAGCGGTGTGGTGTTCCGTGGAGCGGTGTTGATGTGTCCGGTGGAGCGGTGGCGGCGGTGTGTCCGGTGGAGCGGTGCTAGTGTGTCCTGTGGAGCGGTGTTGGTGTGTCCGGTGGAGCGGTGGCGGCGGTGTGTCCGGTGGAGCGGTGGTGGTGTGTCCGGTGGAGCGGTGGTGGTGTGTCCGGTGGAGCGGTGTTGGTGTGTCCGGTGGAGCGGTGGTGGTGTGCCCGGTGGAGCGGTGGTGGTGTGTCCGGTGGAGCGGTGGTGGTGTTGAGCGGTGTGTCCGGTGGAGCGGTGGTGGCGGTGTGTCCGGTGGAGCGGTGTTGGTGTGTCCGGTGGAGCGGTGGTGGTGTGTCCGGTGGAGCGGTGGTGGTGTGTCCGGTGGAGCGGTGTTGGTGTGTCCGGTGGAGCGGTGGTGGTGTGTCCGGTGGAGCGGTGGTGGTGGTGTGCCCGGTGGAGCGGTGTTGGTGTGTCCGGTGGAGCGGTGGTGGTGTGTCCGGTGGAGCGGTGGTGGTGTGTCCTGTGGAGCGGTGTTGGTGTGTCCGGTGGAGCGTGTGGCGGTGGAGCGGTGTGGTGTGTCCGGTGGAGCGGTGTGGTGTGTCCGGTGGAGCGGTGTGTTGTGTGGGCGGTGTGTGTGTCCGGTGGAGCGGTGTTGGTGTGTCCTGTGGAGCGGTGTTGTGCGAGTGTGTCCGGTGGAGCGGTGATGGCGGTGTGTCCGGTGGAGCGGTGGTGGTGTTGGTGTGTCCGGTGGAGCGGTGTTGACGGTGTGTCCTGTGGAGCGGTGCTGGTGTGCTCGCTGGAGAGGTGGCGGCGGTGTGTCCTGTGGAGCGGTGGTGGTGTGTCCGGTGGAGCGGTGGTGGTGTGTCCGGTGGAGCGGTGTTGATGTGTCCGGTGGAGCGGTGTTGGTGTGTCCGGTGGAGCGGTGCTAGTGTGTCCTGTGGAGCGGTGTTGGTGTGCCCGGTGGAGCGGTGTTGATGTGTCCGGTGGAGCGGTGGTGGTGTGTCCGGTGGAGCGGTGGTGGTGTGTCCGGTGGAGCGGTGGCGGTGGTGTGTCCGGTGGAGCGGTGCTGGTGTGTCCGGTGGAGCGGTGGCGGCGGTGTGTCCGGCCGCTGTCGTGCGTTCCGTGCTCCGTTCGTGGCCCGGCCGCCAGCTCTGACCCACACTGGTCGGGAGGGTAATGGCGATCGTGATGGCCGGGCGTGGCGTCGGACCGCCTGGTGGCGAGAGACGTGACACGGGAGCCGGGACGAGCGCGGGGATCCGACACGGCTGCGCGAGCCGGCCACGGCCGCCGCCAGCCATACCCGCTCTCCGCACGGAAAGCAGCCTCTCGGTAATGTGCTGCACTGGCTGTATGGAAAACCACATATGAAGAATAGTCCGACTGTGCTGTGTCATTGAGGCAGATGAATCCTGTTGGTATGTTCAGTATTAGCACCAAACAACCAAACAACATGAGCACGTCATTTGTGATGTTTAGATGGTGTGTGTATCGGTGAGTGCAAATTCTGGTTGCGACAGAAATGCGGCTGGTTTGATCCGTCATGTCTCGCATTTGTGAAATTGTAAAATGGCGTAAGCAATTTTCTGGTTAGGTTAGGTTTCACCTTTGGTGAAACTAACGCTATATGTCCTGAGATATGGGTGTGGTATGGCATGGTATGGTATCAACAACTTTTCGAGTCTGCCCATCCATTAATATGACGTCATTTAACGTCCAGTTCTGGCCGGCACACTTATCACGTTGGCATCGCCACGTTTCGCTCACCGCTGGCCGCCCTTCAGGAGGTGCAGCAGGGCAGCTACCTGTACCAGCAAATGATCAAGAACAAGGTGCAGGTCTACATGACGTACTTCAACTCAGTCATGCTCAAACGGTTCAAGAAGAACCCGCTGGAGTACGAGGTGACGGAAGGTGAGTGCAAGCGGTGTACCTCGGGTCGGTATTGGAGGGATGCAACTGATTCGTGGTGTGTGATTGGCAGTGTGATGGCTGCCTTGTTTGGCGTTCTCTATACGTTGGTTTGGATTGCCTGTGCATGGCATATTGTGGTTTGGACCACCTGCCTTTGATGCCTTTAAAGGTGCAGAAAGGGTGCGCAGTAATTGTTTTGAGCGATGACTTGTGGAGTCAACCACGTACGCATTCATTAGCTCGAACCACGTTTTATGTATTAATGGTACGGTACCCTCATGCAGCCTGTGGGAGAAAGTACACATTATTTGTGTTCGTTTTGGTTATCATTTCCTTTCGACGCTGAGAAGTCATTCATCACGTACTAAGGATGACAGCATTGCCAAATATTGGCCTGCTTAAACTGGTCGGATCCCATCGTTATATTTCGGTATGGGCTGTCATTGACGTGTTCCGGCCGGTGCCGGTGTGGGGCGGTGCGGGGCCCCCGCTGACACGCCGCCGGCCGCCTCCCCAGCCGAGGTGGCCCAGGTGTTCTCCGGCTGCTTCCCGATCGGGCCGGCCGTCACCAGGTTCGTCAGCACGGGCAACCTGCCGACGCTGCCCAACATCATCTGCTCGGACGCGGCCGGCCTCTCGGTCACCGCCGAGAAGATCAGCTTCACCCGCTACATGTCCCACTTCCGCGCCATCCACCGCGGCAGCTTCTTCTCCACCATGCGCACGACGGCCGTGCGCCAGATGCTGCCGGAGGCCTGGGGTGAGCCCGCGGCCATCGGCCTCGCGGTCGGAGGTGTGAGGGGTCGACGGTACAAGTGGTCGGTTCGGGCTGGCAGTGTTCGTCAGGGGCTGTCTGAACCGGCCCATTTTGTATCACTGCTCACGGATCAGATACGGTTTCGGCAGTTCTGGATCGGATAGGTTCCAGCAAGCATCATTATATGTGATGATTATATTGCACTTTTGTTTTTGCTTTTGGCCATCTTTTTGTCGGTTTTTATGTTTCACACGTAAATTGTCATATTAAATGCGATGCGGTTTCCAATGGAAATTTCCAAACGTAAGGAGTGTTGCGCCGGCCGGTCTGGACCACTCTGACGTCACTGATCGTGTCGCAGGCTTCATCTGCCCTGTCCACACGCCGGACGGCGCGCCCTGTGGTCTGTTGAACCACCTGACCACCACGTGTCACGTGACCTCCGGCCAGCCGGACCGGACGGCCATCGTCACGGCCGTGCTGGCCATGGGCGTGGTGCCGGCCGGCCGGCCGCGGCCCTCCAAGACTGGTGAGCTCTGCCCGGACTGTCGGCTTCGGCGGCAATAGTCCGATGGGCCGGAGTCAGGGGGCCGCCAGCCGCTTTAAATGGTGCGTGGTGAGGGAAGTCTGATGCGTTTTGGTGGCATCATGGACAGTTTTGAATAGAGCTGTTGTTTTGTGCGAATCCCAGTCAGGAGCACTGACGTCATGTAGCCGAAAATCCGTCATGCCGCGGGTCGGGAACGACCGACGATCACATTGTGCAGTCCTTGCACAATGTGTTCTTGCTTCCGCCTGGACACACAGAGCCGTGGTCGGTCGCCGTGTACGTGACGGCCGCCCGCCTTCGCCGGCAGTGTTACACGGTGCTGCTGGACGGCGCCGTGATCGGCCACGTCAGCCGCGGCGCGGCCGACCGGCTGGTCAGCAAGCTGCGCTACATGAAGTGCCACGGAGAGGTGAGCGGTGCCTCCGGTCGGCCCGGCGCTGAGGCCGGCCGGCCGGCGGCCGCCTGGTTGGGCCTTCTCTCCGGCCAGTGTTGGACGAGAATCGTTGGCAACTGCATCGCTGGGGGTTTTGCATTCGGAAGGAGTCGGCCGCGCCGAGGCGACGGACTGCGTTATGTGAGCAGCCCAGAAACACAAACTGGAGCATATAAATGCCACATTGTTTACAGGCGCGGTGGGCGTGCTGGCCTCGTTTGACGGCCGAAATCGATATTTCTGCCACTCGTGACGCTGGATTATTGCATTACGGCGCGTTATGGGCGAGCAGCTGCCGGAGCGGCGCTGCCAGTCGGCACCAGCTACCATCAACCCTCTCCCCCTCCGCCGCAGGTGTACCGGTACCTGGAGGTGGCGCTGGTGCCGGCGCGCGGTCCCGGCGGCCAGTACCCGGCCCTGTACCTGTACTCGAGCGCCGCCCGAATGATGCGGCCCGTGCTGAACCTGCAGTGCGGCCTGGTGGAGTACGTGGGCACGCTGGAGCAGGTCTACCTCAACATCGCCGTCCGACCGGGCGAGGGGGACCGCGAGGTGAGCGGACCGGACCGGACCGGGGCAGACCGGGCAGACTAGACCCGACCAGGCCAAATCAGGCCACACAGAACTGAGGCAGACCAGACCGAACGGGGAAAGACTAGACTGATGCAGACCTGATTCGGCTACCTCAGAATATGCCAAGACTAAGCTGGGGTGGAACAAGTTAGACCAAGCAGAAAGCATACAATTGTAATATGAGTTGTGAAGTTCTATTTGTATTGCGCTGGCTCAGCACGAGGACTCGCGCTAGCTTGTCCTTGTCCTGTGGTTCATAGTTGAACACGCGGGCTTTTTTATGTCTGAACGTAAATTCCTCATCCCGTATTGAAGTAGACGCAAACCCCAGAACGAATCTTTATTTGACAAAAGCAACGAAGTAGTAAACATAAAATGCTGTTGTTGGCATATGCTGATAACGACTGCTCTTTTTTTTTCCTGTTGAGGGATATGACGGTTTGGTATTTCTTATTTTATTGCTCGTTTTTGCATTTTTTATTATTCCGTGTTTAAGGAAGCAACATAGTTTTCATTGTCGTTGGATAAGTCATCGGCCGACATCATATTGCCTTTCTGCATAATGTAACCAATGTTGCACAGTCGGATGTTACATGGTGCAATGTCCCTGTAGTTGGATATTAGCTACTCAGAGTAACTGTTTAAAGAAAGCAAAAACGAGTACTTTTGACGTGAGTCGTTTCTGAAGCTGTGTTCAAAGAACGGAATGGGCTCCCAGGAACCCCGCTATATCTGCAAGGGTTACAGCAGTGCGGGAGACATCGTCCGCTCCGAAGAATTCCAAGTTTGTCAGTCATGAAATGTTGGACCCATTTTACGGGCGTAGAACTGCAATAAATGGCACAGTGGTCCGACCCCCGGACGCGCTGTGTGACGATCCACCGGCACCTTTGGTGGACCTCAGGGACGATGGACACGTATAGAGCAGTGGGTTGGTGAGACTGACGGACCGCTGACCGGCGGCTGTCCTGTGCGCCCTCCAGTCGTACACGCACGCCGAGCTGGACGACACCGCGCTGCTCTCCAACCTGGGCCTGCTGGTGCCGCTGTCGGACCAGAACCAGTCGCCGCGCAACATGTACCAGTGCCAGATGAGCAAGCAGACGATGGGCACGCCGCTGCACAACTGGCGAGGCTGCAGCGAGAACAAGCTCTACCGACTCCAGGCGAGGCTGCGACCTGGCCGCGTGCTCTGCGACGGTCCGGTGTTTTGAGCTGTCGTTGGGATGAAGCTCTGCTGACTGTTACGTGAACTCCAGGCGAAAGATGAAAAGTCGTTCCGCCGCAGTCCAGCGTTTTGGATTGTTGGGATGAAACGCTGCCGACTGTAGGCGAGGTAGTTTCCTCTCTGCACCACCATCCAAACATTACCTAAAACAGTGTCCCAGCGGCTGCAGGTGGTTTCGTGGCTTTTACCCTCAGCTGTTGTGCCTCATGCGGGGTTTAACGCATCAAGGGTGCATGAGTTGCCACACCGCTTCGCGCCGGGAACGTCATCGGGAAGGGTGATGTGGCCCGTGTGTTCCAGACGCCGCACAGTCCGTTTTTCCGCCCCACGCACCACGACGCGCTGGGCATGGACGACTTCGGTCAGGGCACCAACGCCATCGTGGCCGTCATCTCCTACACGGTGAGGAGCGCGGGCTGCGGCACGGCGAGCGGGTCCTGGCGCGGGGCCGGCACCGAGCCCCGGCGGCTCGCTGGTGGAGACGGACGGTACGGACGGGCACGGAGCGCTGGTCAGAACGTGGGACGCTGGTCTCGAACGCCTCCCGCGCCCGTGTCGCGTCCTGCTCTCTTATCTGGCTTCGATTGGCGGACGATGACGCCGATGCTTGCGCTCCGGTCGTTGATTGCTGCGGCGGTTTTCTGGCCGTTTTTGCGGGTCGTCGTGCCGTTCTGAGGGCAGTGCGCTGCGGCTGTTCTCAATGGCGGCGTTTGAACAGGGAGTCCTGCAGACACGGCGCGGCCGGCCTGAAGTGGTCACCACTCGACCGACTTCAGGTACACACATCAGAGCGCTGCGCAATCCAGCGACTGGTATCAGTTGCCACGTGTACCACTCACAGGCGGCAGGGAAATTCGCGGAACGTTCGGCGGCTGGCAGAGGGTGACGCCGGCCGGTGGCCGCCGCCGGGCTGACCTTTGACCTCCGGCGGACGGGCCTCGGACCGACCAGGCAGCCGATTGGCTGGTGGCCGCGTGCCGTCCTTGTTTTTCTCCGCCACAGAATAAGGTGGCGGCAGTCGGAGCAGTAATGCAACGTTAATATGATAGCGAACATTGGTAGAGCTATCGGGGAATAAAAATCTGGGTTTCGTTGTTGCTCATCCCCTCATGCGTGCTGCGTTTTGCATTTAAGAGGCACACTAGTGGGTGAGAGGGACAAACAATTGCCCAGTCGTCGTTTTTGTGAAAACTTTCGTGATAATATCTTTAGAGTACTGACATTTTGTCCATCTTTTGCTGCATTCCAAGCGCAATGTTAGAATTTAACCTTTGCGGCCTGAGGTTGGTGGGAACAAAGTGGAAAAACGAGAACAGAACTCAAGTAAAGTGTACATTTGTGTGTGGCCCCTGTGGCAGCTGTACATTGGCTAGTATTAAGAACAGTGTTTACTGAGTGCAGATCCAGAGTTATTTGTACAGCTGCAGCCTGAGCCGAAGAAATCGTATTGCTCTTCCGGAATGGCCGTAATTATAACAATATCATTACGGCCATTTGCGTATATCCGGAAAAGAAAAAGAATTTTCAGTCCTGTATAAATGTAAGTGACTTTGTATAGTCTCAGTCGATCTGACACAACTTGTCTGAGCTCTGGAGCGTCTGCATTCATTATGGAGTCGAAATCCTATCATTCCACGTTAATCCCTGCACGCCATTTACAAAACATTACATTCTCAATATTTAGCCCTGGTTGACATCAAGTGACATCGCCGAGGTGTATTGTGCTGTGCGGTGAGAATATTCATCTCAGAGACTAACCCCCCGCAGTTTCGTATGGATCGGATGAACAAATGTCAAGGAAAGGGGCATAATGTTTTATGTTGGTCATCTGATATTAGTTGACTCCGACTGACCTGATCTATGCTACCCTTGCCTTAGAACTGTAAGCTTATCACAAGGGCTAACTCTTCACAAAATTTTACCCGCAATGGTTTGTAGCCGACTCTCACACAGCAACTGTTCCATATGCAACACAGCGCCCGTCCTACGGCCCGACACGCGTGCGGCCGCCGACGGTAACGACGGTGGATAGCACGTATGACCGGCCTATCGACTTAGCCGGGTCGTGGTCGAAAAAAGCTACGGACCGATTGTATTACCTTAAGCGTCAAAAGGTGTGCGTGCACAAAGTCAGAATGTGGGATATTTTCAATGTTTTGAGACCTTC
Organism: Capitulum mitella; assembly: GCA_030062745.1. Taxonomy (NCBI): domain Eukaryota; kingdom Metazoa; phylum Arthropoda; class Thecostraca; order Pollicipedomorpha; family Pollicipedidae; genus Capitulum; species Capitulum mitella. Next base: position 25,682,447 of record CP099848.1, on the reverse strand, counting down.
AGACATTTTGTCTTACAAAATTTCTGGCTGCGTGAAATCATTTAGTTTGTTCTGAAACAACTAAAAATAGCCCTGTGCCGCACACGTGCCCGACTGCCCCATTGTAATAAAGCTTATTAATGATTTTTATGACTTATGGCACATCATGATTATCACACACAGTGCGTTGTGATAGTGTTGTGATAGGTAAGTTCAACATGACCAGGGTTCCACACAGTGTAGGTGCGATCAGTTCAGTGGATCTGGAGAAAGAGCATGGTGCTAGTTTTACGGCGTTTGGCCTGTTTGACTTCAGTTCATTTGACCGGTCATTCAGATTCTGAAGGCTGCAAGGTCATCACGTGGACTGCCCCCCATAAGATTTCGTTTCAATCGGTTGAAAATTTCGAGTGGATGGAGGTGGGCTGTGGAGATGATATGTTTCCTCTCCAGTGCGCGTAATTTTGGAACGGCCTGCAGCGTGTGTATTTTCAATTGGACCACCAACCACCTTAACACTTGTTTTGAATTGAGGCAGCGAGTTTGTAGCTTGTAATCTTCGAAGCCAATATGTGAAATATGTTATGTCTCAAAACTGCACGTGGGGAAGTTCAAAGGGATGTCACACGTTTTCTGTGTTTGTCCTATTCGGCCCTGTCCTTTTAACAGCTGCTGCGTCATCAGCGGGCTCATTCCACTGACCGTTTACGTTTCTTGGCCTTTTTTAGGCCTGAATTGCGTAATGTTGTCGGATGAATACAGAATTTGTTTTTAATTGATCACATTTTCCGGATTTTCTGGAGTTTTTCAGAGAAAGGACTGCTGAAAAGCTTATAAGGGATATTTTTTAACCAACCAAATGCATTTATGGAAAGTCGGCTATTGTGGAGTATTCCGTGTAATAATGCAATCTGCAGTCATTTTTAGTCATGCCGCTAGTTACCGAAAAGATGGTTAGTCTGAATAATCGTCTGAACGTGCAACAAAGCGGTTTGAATCATATAGCTTCTCTGACCGGCTCTTTGAAAATCGTTTGATGGTCTTTTTCATGTTCCGCTCCTTATGCCGGGCATAATCTGTGCTGTACGCAGGGTTACGACATGGAGGACGCCATGATCATCAACAAGCACGCCCAGGAGCGCGGGCTGGCCGCGGGCTTCGTCTATAAGACCAAAGTCATATCCCTGAAGAACGAGAAGCTGGACTCGCACGTGAGTACCGCGCGTCATTCCCCACACGCCAGGGGATGGACGAGTTAATGTTGAAATGCGCTGCCTGTGATTAATAGCAGGCCGAACTGGCGCCATCTCCGATGACGTGTTGTCTTGCCTGGGTCACTTCGTGTATTTCACCGTGAGGTTGCATTCGGATGCGTTAAGGTCTTCCATTTTGCTATTTCCTTTTTTTGGAATGTATAAGAGTTCCATTTTTCGTTTTTGTTATGCAATTGTTGTGTGCTCTGGAAGCGAAACAGCAATTATACTAACCGGAGTGATAAAGTTAAACATGCCATTAAAAAGCCGACCCCATTTGTCAGGTTGTTCCAGCTGTATGATAGGTTTTGCTCGTTGTTTCGTCGTCGATAAGTATTTTAGTTCGTTTCCCCTGTGTACGGCTGCGATATTTGGGTCTGTAGAGGTATTCACGACTGCGGTTAATGGTGCTGACGTTTTGTGGTGTTTTTATTCCATCTGTCGTCTTCATAGGTCCGAATGTGCCCATTCGGGGTCCCCGATCGCTTTGGTTTAATCAGCTGATTGCCTGGGAGCCGGCAGTTCAGCTGTTTCGTTACGACATGCCCATGACCAGTCGCGGGTTCCGGTTTTTATGATCCAGTACAGTATAAGGGTCACCGGTACGCGCCGGCCAGTTTGCCTTAGCCTGAGAATGGATATGAAGGCACAGCAGTCGGCGTTGTTGATTGATCGTGGGATACATCGGGTCGTGCATACGTGTGCAATTTCTTTTTTCGTGTGTAGAGCTTTTCCCGGGCTGCGTTAGACAGAGGCATGGTCTTCATTTGTGAGATACCACGGTGCGGAAGAGAAAATTGCATGAATCTTGGTGGTTTCACCCCGTCATTTCCGGCTCGTGGCTATCCTGAACGGGCCTTACACTTCTGTCGTTGTTTTCTGGCGTATCCGTACTGGGAGGAACGGTCGTAGGAGTGCTGTTGAAAGTGGTTAGGGACTGAGCCATTTTTCGGCAGATTCGTTTCATGTTGTACCATGGAGCCAATTTTAGAACTTGTCAAGGTTGGTAAGGCGGCCGTCAAGTTACTAGGACCTCCGTACTCTTAGCGCTAGAGGATCCTGCACAAATACCCATACCTGTTTTTCTCGTCCTGGGTGAAGGCCCTGGACTGCGATGTCGTTCCAGTCCAGGGCCAAGATGGCTCCAGCAGACATTTTATGAGTATACATGAAGCTCTTCACCTCACGTAGGATCATTACAGGTGCATTAGTGTGTTGCCTTATTACACTGCAAGCTTACCACTGTTCCGGGGAGGGAGGGGGCGGATCCCCCGAGGTTTTTGCTGGCCCGTTCTGAACGGTTTGAGATAGAGATGCAAAACTTGGTGACTTCCTGTGATCATTTTTGTACAAATTTACTGTTTTTTTCACTTCATCAGGGGAGCCACCAGAGTTTTAGGGAGAGGCATGTTTTGTTGATTTTACGAAAAACTTAAAGCAAAGCCTCACAGTCCATGAGGTTTGATGTATAATGATAGCAGATGATAATATTAAACACCATTGTGTTTAGACACGTGCCTAGGACGGATACATTTGTTTTTTAACTGACAGAGGTGGGTGTAGGACAGTCCAAATAGGTGTTCTGTTGGGCGGCGTACCGAGTAAAAGACGACGTTTGGAACATTTATACCCCTGTCTGGTTGATCCGATGGCGGTAAAAATTATAGGTTTGTGTTTTACAAATCTCTCCTTTCAGTTTCAAAACCAAAGTCGTAAAAAATCGCGACTAAGAAATTGCGAAGATTGGATATCCGAAAGTTTGGATGTTCCATTTTTCAATATTTTACTTGAATCCGGCAATGTCCAGACCGCTTGAAAGGTCCTTGTTACAACAGAACGGCAGCCAGACTAGAAACGAGCTTAAATTGGGTTGAGCAGATTTGCCAACATTGACCCCGATTGGACCTCCTGGCTCCGTCTCTGAGAATCCTTTTGAATTTTAAAGACGTCGTTGTGTAGCACAGACCCCAGGGAATCGTTTGCGCACTGAAGCGAGCAAATCTGACGGTAATTTTACGAGGTCTGGAGGAGGCAGACTCCCCACTCTCACCCTTTCTAACAGATTCTGGCTCAAACGAGCCTCACGGGAAGGGGTCAGAGCCGGGCCAGGTTAAAAGAGCTCACCCGGTCGACAGCTCGCTCTTAACTGTTGATCCGCGATTATCTGGTACCTGGCGTAACACCGCAGACTGACGGGGCAAAAATTCTCCCCCCCCCCCATCTAGGATCTCTTGACTTGAGACAATTTTGAATCATTCCTACGCTAATCGATAGCCCTATGTTGTGCGACCTACAGACTTAAAAATGTTTGGGCCATAATAACCATCTAATAAATAATGTAAAATGTTTGGGCCACGATAACCATGTAATAAATAATGTAAATAAAAATGTACGCTTGGGCCACAATAACCACGCCACAGGTGAAGGTCAGCTCCAGCGTTGTGATCCTTTTTAATATCGCTGGGGGAAGACCAAATCCCATCACATAGTATTTACTCGGTATGGAAAGCGATTTGCATGAGTGAAACGTATTTCACCGTGATGTTGGTGCACTCCATATTAGGTCCCAGGCTTGGGTTAACTGTCAAGACCAGATACGACCAATGTTGTACCCGGTTTTGATTTCACCGAATGTCGGCCGATAGCCTTGTGTCATGCGACATTTTTTAAGGAAAAGCAAGAGAACCATCGAGTGTGTTATCATTCCATTTTCCATCGTTCTGTAACGATACATTTGAAAACCCATGCAAATAAAAAACTGAAAGGTAGTATGTGAGACACTTAATGAGACAAAGGACCTTATCTTTAAAAGTAAAAAAAACGTCTCTTAACCTTCCATGGCATCTTACTTGTTATTATTACATAGAAATTATTAAAAATGTACAAGTTTTTTCCGCATACCATCAGCCTGCAGCCCACGTGCTGAATTTAGCAGAGAGCATGGAAAACCGAAAAATGTGTGTAGTCGATGTCATCAGAGGTCCTGAAAGTATCAAGTCGGCGCCTTCCTTCGTTTTTGAGATGTCTGGCTAAAATTTGCTCGGGATGATAATATTTACATCTTCAGTCAGTGACGGATTAAGGTTCACATCGTTCGCTATCATTTTGTGAGTTCTACACTTTCGTGACACTCGTATATTGCATAGTTGTATTGGGAGCGATCATTCCACGTATGAATTGCTGGTTTGTCGTGTCAGGGTGGCGTGATGTCGGTCACTGCACGGCCACTGCGAGGTTTCTGCAATATGGATGGCGGTATGCGACGGTCAGGCAGTCGCGGAACTTTAACGGGTTTCGTAGCCACGTCGTGCGCACGACCGGACGACCCGCACTCGGTTCTTCCACGCCCCTCGCGACCAGTCCTGGAACACAGCCACAGAGCGTCCTGGCGCCGCGTCGGGTCGCATGTTCCGCCGCCCGGTACCACGTGACGCGGACGGACGGCGTGGGGTCGTGTTACGGCCGCGCCGCAGCGGCGGACGCGACAGTGCGCGAGTTCGCCTTCCTGTCACGCTCTCCTCTGCCGTGCCGGCCGCGGGGAGCGACGCCTCGCTGCTGACAGTGGAGGCTCAGCCACGGCTGATGTCCGTCCAGGCACACGTCTGCCGCTACCGGACAGGGCGAACACACGCCTGGCAGTCTCCCGGACAGGGCGAGCACGAGCCTCACAGTCTCCCGGACAGGGCGAACACGCGCCTGCCAGTCTCCCAGACAGGATGGACACGCGCCTCACAGTCTCCCAGACAGGATGGACACGCGCCTCACAGTCTCCCGGACAGGGCGAACACACGCCTGGCAGTCTCCCGGACAGAGCGAACACACGCCTGGCAGTCTCCCGGACAGGGCGAACACACGCCTGGCAGTCTCCCGGACAGGACGGATACGCGCCTCACAGTCTCCCAGACAGGGCGAACACACGCCTGGCAGTCTCCCGGACAGAGCGAACACACGCCTGGCAGTCTCCCGGACAGAGCGAACACACGCCTGGCAGTCTCCCGGACAGGACGGACACGAGCCTCACAGTCTCCCGGACAGGACGGATACGCGCCTCACAGTCTCCCGGACAGAGCGAACACACGCCTGGCAGTCTCCCGGACAGAGCGAACACACGCCTGGCAGTCTCCCGGACAGGACGGACACGAGCCTCACAGTCTCCCGGACAGGACGGATACGCGCCTCACAGTCTCCCGGACAGAGCGAACACACGCCTGGCAGTCTCCCGGACAGGGCGAACACACGCCTGGCAGTCTCCCGGACAGAGCGAACACACGCCTGGCAGTCTCCCGGACAGGGCGAACACACGCCTCACAGTCTCCCGGACAGGACGGATACGCGCCTCACAGTCTCCCGGACAGGGCGAACACACGCCTGGCAGTCTCCCGGACAGGGCGAACACACGCCTGGCAGTCTCCCGGACAGGGCGAACTCACGCCTGGCAGTCTCCCGGATGAGTGTTCACTGGTTGTCTCCGGAGGCCCGCGGCTCAGCGAGGTCTGCCGCGATGACTGGGTGCCATTCTTCCCTACGTCAGCTCGGTCGTCTGTCGCCGTTCTGGACGGGAGACACTCGTCTCAGTGAGGTCGTTCGCCGCTGGGCGGGTCGGCCGGCGCCGGCTCGGGGCCGGACGGCGGGAGGTCACCGGACGGGGTGCAGCCCCGCCACCGCCGCCGCCAGCGCGACCGCCGCCAGCAGCGCTCCGACCGCCGGCGGCCGGCGGCCGGCCGGCGCACCGTTGCAGAAGCGCGTGTCGCAGAAGCAGAACTCGGTCTGGCTCTCGGACGTGTTGGAGCGGCTGCAGGCGATCGGGTGGCGCAGGCCGTACGACGTCTCACGGTGAGCGCAGCCACGGAACTCGCCTGCGAAACACGGGCCGGCGGCGTCAGGGGCGCCTGCTGGACAGGAGCACTGCGCCGGCGGCGTCAGGGGCGCCTGCGGGACAGGAGCACTGCGCCGGCGGCGTCAGGGGCGCCTGCGGGACAGGAGCACTGCGCCGACGGCGTCAGGGGCGCCTGCGGGACAGGAGCACTGCGCCGACGGCGTCAGGGGCGCCTGCTGGACAGGAGCACTGCGCCGGCGGTGTCAGGGGCGCCTGCTGGACAGGAGCACTGCGCCGGCGGCGTCAGGGGCGCTTGCGGGACAGGAGCACTGCGCCGACGGCGTCAGGGGCGCCTGCGGGACAGGAGCACTGCGCCGACGGCGTCAGGGGCGCCTGCTGGACAGGAACACTGCGCCGACGGCGTCAGGGGCGCCTGCGGGACAGGAACACTGCGCCGACGGCGTCAGGGGCGCCTGCTGGACAGGAGCACTGCGCCGGCGGCGTCAGGGGCGCCTGCGGGACAGGAGCACTGCGCCGACGGCGTCAGGGGCGCCCCCAGAGGAGAGACACGCGACCGGTGGCGTCAGTGCCCCCCCCCCCCCGTGACCAGTGGCAGGTGGAGGATCGAAACTGAGAGAAGGCGCAGTATGCGAGGATGCGGTGCAGGCGCTGCCAGATCCGACAGGGGGGCCATGAGAACAGGGTGCCGTCTTTATGCGGGAGAGAGGCACCCACACGCAGCTCAGTACATCCGCCGCCGCACCACCATCTCACGGTATCGCGAATGCCACATCGCAGTCGTGCGAGGTTTTCGCGCCATCAGACCATGGATCCTTGGGCTGGCTATATCACACCAGAAGTGTAGAGTGCGGACGAAGCAGCACGGTGTAGTGACGTGCTACACGTTATGCTATACATATGTGCTGTATGTAGTGGCGTGCTATATGTATACAGCATATATATATCCTGTATGTTCACTGACGTGGAAGGCCCGTTATAAATTGTGCGACACCTAGTCGTGCGTGGTACGGCAGCTGGCGTGGAGCACACCTGGTGACGGTGGTACACTTGGTGGTCTGCACACCCCGTGCTGTGGCCGTGGGGCACGAACATTGAGAAGCTCTCTCATTATGGGCAAGACACATTGTAGTTGGTGACACCTAGCAGCCCACGGTGCACGGAAGTGACTGGCGTGCCCCGTGTCGGAAACAGGGTCACGGCGACGCTTAACGACGCGTTGTCCACCAAGTGACGCAAAACACACGCGGCGACTGACTGGTCGGTCGTCGGCGCCTGATGCACGGTGCAGTCGGCGGTTCCCGGCACGGCCAGAACGCTCCGTACTCACGGTCCTCCTCGCCGTAGTAGAGCGAGACCATCTTGACGCAGAGCTGGTCGTCGGGACAGCTGACCGTGAACAGGGACCAGGTGAGCGCGTTTCGGAACTCGGCGCAGCTGCTGGCCGGCCGGTCCGAAGTCAGGCCGCCGCACGTGTAGCAGTCGAGCGCGCCAGCTGAAACAGTCGCCGGCCGTCAGCGCCCTTCGGGGCTACCGGGCACCAGCGGCTGGAGTAACCGGCACTGGGGCCAGTCGGCGCACCAGTCATTGGGGTCACCAGCACTGAGACGAGTCAGCACCAGCCTCGGGAGGTGGAGGGCAGTCACCAGCCACCGACGCCGTCGGAACTGGGATCCGTCGCCACACAAGCCACAGGGGTCATCGCTGGGCCCGGCGCCAGCTGGCACGTTCAGTCCGAGGTCATTGGAAGGCCAGTGGTCAGCGGTCACTGGAGATGCAGTCGTCTGCGGTCACTGGGGATCATTCACCAGCTGTCACTGGGAGTCAGCTGACGTTGACCACCGAGGATCAGTTGTCAGAGTCTCTGGGTCAGACGTTCTTGGTAACCGGGGTGAGATCAGTTGCCGCTGGTCGATGAGATCAGTTCAGCGGTCCGTGAAGAAAGCATTAGCTCGCCGATTGCTTACGCCGTCTCCCCCAGGACCGGCCTTCTGAGGGAAACCTGCTCATCCCAGACGTAGGCGTGGTGGTATTCCGGAATGTGTGACTCAGTCGGGTAGACTAGAACAAATGAGACTGACGAGTCATGCCCACTAGCAGAGCGGTAAATGATGGTGCCTTGTGTTAAGTGGTCGTGGCGTGCGGATGCTAATTCTGCGTTTGCCAGGGCGCAGCGAACGTTTGCGCTGTCTGGTGTCGACTTCCCGGATGTTTTCCAGTGAATATACATCGGGCGTACGTAGCCGGGAATCGTTCATTGTTTATGTGCGGAATCTCGGTGGGCGTTTTGGCGTAAACACGGCGGCGGACTCATCGGCGTGGCCAGACGTCGGCTGCGAAAACTGCCGCGATCTTTACGCCTGAAATACGGCGTGAGTTGAGTCAGCGTGCGTCAGCACTGGTCAGAATGATTCTCTCGCTGCTTCGGTGCATGACACCGCTCGCCATGGTTCATATCTTCGTAAAATAATGTAGGAGATGCTGCGTGGCATAATTATTCCTCCTCGGCCATTGCTTCTCACGAACCATCCGCCATCGGGTTTCCGGTGAGAACGTGATATGAGTTATTGGCGGTTACTTGGCCTGGCAGTCGTAATTTCGGCATCGCCCCGGGACTGACTCCTGGGGGCGGCCCCCGCGAGAACGCGCGGTGACGTCACGTGCGTGCACTGGTGACGTCACGAGGATCCGCGCATGGCTGGCGCCAGACGCTCGCCACTGTTGACACAATGACTCACAGACGCCGCGCGGCGGTACGAGCTCAGGCCGAGGCTGGACCGGAGTCCCTCAGAGGGGGAGGAGGGGGACGGCCCGTGCCCGCCTCCTCTTCCGACCCGGCGTGAGCCGCCCCCGCCTGGTCGTGAGGTCATGATTCGCCGGACCGTGTGGACGTCGGTCAACACGCGTCGGGTCTCCGGACGTTGTGGCAAGCTGGCATGTCTCGGTCTGACGGTACGGTTGGGGGAATCATCGGAGCGTGCTGGGTCGGACCGTCTCCTGACACACCCCGCCGTGACCCACCGCACCCACGCGGAGGGTCACTGCGCCGACCCGGGCTGGCCGGGAGGTCCCCAGCTTCTCCACACGTCCACCACAGCCTCTCGCCGTGGCCGTATCAGACGCCGCTATCGCTCGGATCCGACTGTGTGGGCCAGCCGCGCCCGGCGGACCGATCGTATCGACGGAGCCGGCCGCCGGCTGACCCCTGTCCCGGAGGCGTCGTCACGGGTGACGTGACGGAGGGCGTCCGCGAGCGCGGCCAGACGGCACGGTGGGCGGCGCTCGGATCTGGTCCCTGGTCACGTCTCCGGGCTGGCGCCGGCCGCCGCGGTCCAGACCGCCGTATAGGGGCACGGGACCGGCGCGCGGCCGCCGGCGCGGCGTGGCCGGCCCCCGAGCTGCGCCGTACTCGGCAGCTCGTCTGTGGCGACCGGCGCCGCGCGCCCAGTGATTCATTCTCGTACTTAGCCCCCCCCCCCATTGCGCATTGCTGCGATTGAACGGATTTTGCGGCGCGCTTTGAAAGCAAGGCAAGTATGCGTGTATTTGTTTTTTCCTAACTCATCACTCTGAGTGGAGCTGCGTAGCTCTGGGCAGTTCTGTTGAATCATGGATCGTGCCAAAGGATGTAAATCGGCTCCTCCCCCCCCCCCCCACCAATAAAATAGCAAAATAAATGCATGGCATAATCTTGAGAAGCTTCTTGAGAATGAGTGCTGGCACCTGAGACCATTAGCTCAGCCGGCTGCCCGGCGTCGGCGGTGATGACACGGTATTAATGTTTCGCCTGGAACGCGCATACGGAGCCAGTGTTTACCGGACGCCGACGTCTGGTTATTGCCGCAGCCTCGGCGAACGCCGGCCGCGTCTGGCGCCGGGCACGTGCTGTACATCACGAGCCGGCCATCACCACCCGCAGCGCAGGGCGTCCGCCAGTCAAATAACGGGTCAGCCTTTCGGTCGGACGGTTTTGGCTCGCGCGATGCCTTGTCGCTTACGAGGGGCTCCGCGTGTTCCGGTGACCCCGTTTCATGTGTCGCCGAGTGTCGCTGGCCTGGGGTTCTTGCGTTAACAGGCGTTGTGAGCGCCGCCAGACAGAGGGCGCCCGTTCTTGCCCCGTGTCGCGGGACGGCCAGAAAAACCGGCCGACGCCGGGCGCTGGCCGGCGGCCCCGCGCCGTGCCGGCGCCGTCGGCTGTCGTTTGGACCGCCGGCACCGGAGCAGGACCCGGCCAAGGCCGCGCGATCGGCGCCGCCGGCAGCCTGGAGCCGCCGCCCGTCGGCCTCTGCTGGCAGCTGGCGAGGCTCACGGCGCCGACAGCCGGGCGGCCGGGGACCGGGGCCGGCCGCCGCGGCACCCCCGGCCGTTTCCGTGGATCGTTCTTCGTGGATCAGTCTCCGGGAACCAGTCCCGTGGATCGTTCTCCGTGGATCAGTCTCCGGGAACCAGTCCCGTAGGTTGGGCTCCGTGGATCAGTCTCCGGGAACAGGTCCCGTAGGTTGGGCTCCGTGGATCAGTCTCCGGGAACCAGTCCCCTGGGTTCGGCTCTGTGGATCAGTCTCCGGGAACCAGTCCCGTAGGCTGGGCTCCGTGGATCAGTCTCCGGGAACCAGTCCCGTAGGTTGGGCTCCGTGGATCACTCTCCGGGAACCAGTCCCGTAGGTTGGGCTCCGTGGATCAGTCTCCGGGAACCAGTCCCATAGGTTGGGTTCCGTGGATCAGTGTCCGGGAACCAGTCCCGTAGGTTGGGTTCCGTGGATCAGTCTCCGGGAACCAGTCCCGTGGGTTCGGCTCCATGGATCAGTCCGCGTGGGCCAGTCTCCGGAGGCCAGCCCCGTGGGTCAGTCTGCGTGGGCCAGTCTCCGGAGACCAGCCCCGTGGGTCAGTCTGCGTTGTGCGATCTCCTTTGGGCGGTCTGTCCGCCGTGGGGTGCTGACCGGCTGCCCTGACCCCACGGTGGGCGACAGCTCCCCTCGTCAGTAAATGGTGGCAGTGAAAGTTTCCTCCGTCACTGCGGTCGCCTTCCGGTCCGGTCGCCTTCCGGCGGCATCTCCTGTGACACACGGTCACAGCTGGGGCGGAACCGGGGGGGTGCCTACCGCCGACCTCCAAACGCGCAGAGGTGACGCCACACCGCTTATCTCGCGCTGCGCCGGCGGCAGACCTCCCGGCGCTGGGCTGCGGCCGCCCCCTCCCCCCGGCGCCTTCACGAGCTGCCGGCGACCGCGGTACCCGGCTCTGTTTTGTCACCGGTGTTTATTTGCCGAGGTGGCGAAGCGGTTCCCGCTCATCAGCGTGGCGCTCCCGCGGAGGCCTGGCTTCTGTCCATCGCTGGACGGCTTCTTTTGTTTTCCCGCGCTCGTCGGCGTCCGAGCGACCTTGGCCTGAGATGTTGACCCGTCTCGCCCACCTTCTTTTACAGGGCGTTTGGTTAGCGCAGTTTTCTGCCAGAGGTTCGCGACATTGTTCACCGCTCTGCATGTTTGCTCCTCCGTAAAGATCGGGTTTCTTGATGGGATACGATTTCGACAGATGGCGTATTGGTCATCGGTAGCACGAATTGCGAGCAGTGCGTTCCTGAACGATTGGTCATGTGTATCATTGTCACCATCGGTGCGTTTTCTTTACCACCTTTTGTTCTGCAAGCCATATAGTGCCGTTAAGCGTTAATGGCTTGCGTGCGAACCAGATATGACCGGTTAATGAAATTCAGCCACTTCTTTTTCCCTAGAATCCAGAGCAGCTCCGTCTTAGCCAGAACGGCCCGATGGCATAATAACTTGCCCCCTAATCCCCCACCCCTCCCCGTGGAGCCCACTGTGAAGGCTGAAATTCGTGACTCCAGTGGACACAAAGTTACCCGTTACTCAGAGGGCTGAGTGACAACGCGACATATTGACGGGTCACGGGCCGGCTCTTCATCGGCGGTCTGTCGCTGTCAGGCGCCATCGGGTCTGACGCTCAGCGAGAGTGCTTATCCCGGGGAAGAGGGGCGCAGGGTCTTAACGAGTGGACGAGGCACAGAAGCCAGGAGATGTTAAGGGGGAGAAAAAGGGGAAGTAGACGGCGAAACAGGGAAATAGACGGCGAGGCGAGGAACGCTGACACACGTAGGCAGGGGGTAAGACACGCGTGGGCAATAGGGAAGAACAGAGCAACAGAAGCAGACGCGGACAGATGCGTAGATCAGGACAAAAACGGACATGTACAGGAGACAGACAGATAAATGGACCCACCATCGGACGTCAGTCTCTGTCGACGGTGATCGGTGGGCGGACTCAGAGGAACAGAACTCGGAGGTGGTGGGACGAATTAGAGGGGCATAGGTGAGAGATGGTGGGACGAACTCAGGACACAAGTCTCAGGCGGTGGGACGCACTCAGGACACAAGGACACAAGTCAGAGATCGTGGCACGAACTCTGAAAGACACAACTCAGAGGTAGTGGGAACAACTCTGAAAGACACAAGTCAGAGGTCGTGTGACAAATTCAGGGGAGCACAAGTCATAGGTGGCGGGACGAACTATGAAGACACAACTAAGAAACGGTGGGACGAACTCTGAAAGACAGGTAGTGCGACGAACTCGGAAAGACAGAACTCAGAGGTCTTGGGACGAACTCGGGACACAAGTCAGAGATGGTGGGACGGACTCAGCACATAGGTCCGACGTTATTTTGGGATTGGAATCTTATCTGGATTCTGATTTGGATTCGGATTCGAGATTCGAATAGATTCGTATCGATTCGAATCTTCGCATCGAAATCTCGAAATGATTAACGTTGTGAGGTTCCATCGTTGAAACCAGTTGCATTGGTTTCTGGCTGACTGTTCTAAACTCTTCTGCCAGTGACACATTTCCAACTCGGCCTGTTCTAAACTCTTCTGCCAGTGACACATTTCCAACTCGGCCAAAAAAAATGGAGAGTTGGCGGGGGGGGCATTGGTACAAGTCTGTATAGGTGTTGAAGATTCGGTTTTTGATAAGGTATGGGGAAAATGTATGACATGGTGGGCGCGGTACCGCGCCAACCAAAAGGTTATTGACTGACTCGTTGCCAAGGTTATCTTTCTTCCCCCCCCCCCCCCAGGGAACAAGCGAAACTTGGTGGTGGCAGAGTAAAACCAGTAGCCACAGCAGTTGCCTCCGGCAGTAATCAGTCCATTGTGGTAAAACGCAGGACGGAAGACTCGCTCCGATGCAGCTCTGACATTTACTTGTTACGTTTAGTTTATTTTAGGAAGATTTCGGCCTAGAGCATATTGCAATATATTTGTTTGCATGTTGAAAGGCTTTCAGGAATCGACTTTGGTTTTTAGGATTCGAATCCTGGTTTTCAGGGTTCGAATCCTCGTTTTTAGGATTAGAGGATTCGCAAGATTCGAATCTACTGGAATTTACTCGAATCCTGCAAATCCAAATCTTCATCTTTTATCGCTGCCGCGCCAGAGGCATAAGGACGTGAATGCTCCCAGCTGCCGTATCAGGTGACATAGTGAATATGAAGGGCTGTACAGTAGGGTGGATCGAAAAAAATAAATCAACTTCTTAGGGGTCAAAACGCGTGCGCGTGAATGTGAAAACAAGAAAAATGAGGACCAAATAAATATTTAAAATATTTTAGATAGGGCGCACCAAGCATTTTTGGGACCAGGAATGCGCCTTCTAGGCGTTGAAGTCTCCATTACTTTAAACATTTTGCACAAGAAGGTAACCCTTCATAAGTCTATGTGAATCCTGTGAGTGATAATTTTCGGCGTTTAGCGCATGCGCCGAACAAACGCTGTTTGCGTCATGTCGGCAACCATCGAAACATATCATAACTGTCATCGTCATCATCATCATCATTGTCATCACCATCATCATGATTATCTTCACCATTCATGAAACGCCATCCCAGACACTACGTTAAACCAGGAGTATTTATTTGTGATGAATGACATTCCACAACAAACTCCGCTGACACTAATAAACCAGCCTCAGCGGTCACTTGTCACTCGAAGCCCGTCATAGAAGTCCCTCCTCGTGTCCATCACTGGCAGATCAGCTCTGCACCGGGCTTTTGCCAGTATCAGTGCATGACGTCCACTGTGTCCCGCCTTCTTCTCTGCCGTTTGTGTGACTTCTTTCACCCATCGTTCGACCCCTTGGGAGTGGCAGGGAAAGTCACTGAAGTCCATTGGTGCTTCCACAACAGCCGCGATGGTCTCGTCTGACATTTCCATGACCAAAGGTGGCTCCGTTGTATCTTGCCAGTCAATCATGTGGTGGTACTCCTCGGCATGGAAGCTGATGTCAGGGATAACGAACTGGCGTATGCCATCTGGATCCTGGTCCTGGCATCTTCTGGTTCGACATCTCCTTATGCGCTCTACCGCCAGCATCCTGTTCTCCTGCTGATCGTCGTCCAGCATAGCGATCAGGACATGCTCACTGTGGGCCCAGAACCCGTTGCGCTGAAGCACCTTTTGCGTGATGTTACGGTCTCTCTCCGGCAGCTTTCTTGACAGCGATATCAGAAAGAACAGGTTCTTCACTCCGTCGCTGATAGTTGAATGAAGTCTACCTGAACCATCCGGGGCCGTACTGGTTTAGTATAAAATGTACTAACCGTACAAGCGCCGGTGCTGGAGCCTCTGTGGACAGGTACAGTCTGAGTACTCTATTTGCAAGTGTAACCCAACGGGCTTGATGGATGGCCCCTGGTTCTAAGGCCAACAAGCACTGGGTAACACCTTCTGGTCCTGCCTGAACGACCCTACACATGTCATGCAGGTATTGCTGATCTTTGCTCATCTCATTTCGAACTTCTACCGGAATTGAAGGAACTAGCGATGGCTCAAACTTAGCCAAAGGCAGTGTGGTCAGATCTCTCTGAAAGGCTTTGCCAACTGGTCCGTGGAAGGATGCTGGACCACTCGTTCCACCATCAGCATCCTTGAACACATGTCTCAGCGTCAGTTCGTTGATGTGGATGCCGCATATAGCGTGCTGGAGCGGACGGCCTACACCCTGTTCGATTCGCCTGTTCACACCACTGTTGCGGCCGGTATTTACCGCTATGCCGTCTGATCCAAGCACCACTGGATGCGCATCGTTGTCCCATATCACGTCCAGCAACTCCTTCGCGATATCTGCAGCACTTCCGCTATTTGGAGACACATGATCGACATACCGATGGCCGGACTCAGTAACCACTATCTCGTGCAGTTCTTTGGCAAACGTCAATTTCTTACCAAATTTCTGCAACGTCTTGTCCTCCCTACCGTCGTAATAGAATCCTGCTAAGCGGTCACGTCGGTTTTGCAATGAGCTTTCAACCACCTCTTCTTTACCCCATTTGTCTCTCTGTCGCTGGATTTTGCTGCGGTCTGTCAGCTCATCCTTGTTGTGCTCTGTGATTATCCCATAATCAACCAAAGCTGCGTCCAGCAAGCAAGCCGCGGAACGATCAGAGATACCGTACCGATGACACATCCGCGAAGAATTCGGAAGCTGATGTCGGTTCTGTATGGCGACATCGTCCGCGTCATCACCGGAACTAGGTGAATAAGAGCGGCTTGCATCAGCTGCCTCCGTATCACCCGTCTGACACTTTTCACTGCTATCATCGTCGTCATCTGCATCCCCTTCGGTCAGTTGCCTTTCCACAGCATCGTGCTACCTGTCCCTCTTCTGTTTCTCCCGTTAGTTTCATTCTTTTACCCTCCTCTTCTGCCTTCGGACATTTTCCTCAGTTGTCTTCCGGTCAACGCCGCCTATGTAGAGCTTTTTCTCTCCTCGCTGGTCTTTGAGGAAAGCTACTTCTTGAGCTTGCACCCTTTTAGAAGCTGGGCACGTGCCACAGGGGACATCAGCAAGATCGCATCGGCACCACATGATGCCAAATAAGCCATCGTACTCTCGCTGCATATTCACGAACTTTCCACCCTTGCCCCGTTCGCGTTTCGAAGACCATTTCATGAGGTTCTCCCCGTTATGGCCAGTCTTTCTACGTTCTGAGTTATCCTGTTCCCCGAAATAACATTTGACATCTCTCTCTCGGTCTTAGCCGACGTGTCACCCATTTGGGACGCCTCTCCGTCGTCCACTGGTATCCACGTAATAAGACTGGCTCTGTCCCAGATGTCTACTATGGCGTCCTTGACTGCTTTTGCTATTTCTCGTTTTGTCCGCTTCTTTCCAGAAGGCGTTGTCCTTTCACTCTGTGTCTTCACGTAAAAGGCATACACTTCTCTTTTCCACGGTAGCTGGTTTATGGGAAGAGCGTCCGGGTCTGTTTGCAGCAGGGGGTGTTTCGTTCTCTGTCTTGTTGATGGTCCTGGATTACTCATTTTAGCTCAGTTCAGAATGTCACTGTCACAGAATGTCACAGAATGTCACAGAATGTCACCCCCTGCGATCCGAATGTTGACGGAACACACCCGAGTACTAAATCTCTGGTCACCACGCCACAGTCCAGGGACCAGCGCGCTGCTCTTCTGACGTGTCCGTCTGATTCGACCGCTCTCTGATGACAACAAAGCGCTTCGCTGCGAGGTATCGTTTACCGGCACCGATCAAGGTTTCCAAGAGCGTCCTCAGAGATGAGCAGCGTGGGCAACGATATGTGTGGGAAGCCCACGAATTCGACTCGAACTCTGTAGTCCGCGTCTATCGCAGGTCGTGAGGCTCACTGGTGCGCGGTCTTAGCTCGTAAGGGCTACTGTCTGTCTACCACTTTATTTTACCTGGCAGTCTCCTGCTATTTGCTCAAATCCATGCTCATCACCTATGCGTAAACTACAGACACTAAAAGGCCCGCAAAGCTACGCACAGCTACGGTGGATGGTGACCGAGGTGCTATCATGCTATACGTAATGCTAAACCAATGGAGACTTTAATGCTCGGGAACGGCGAAACTCACTTCAAAGACGCTTGGTGCGCCCTTTCTAGAATATTTTTAATATCTTTTTACTCCTTATTTTCCGTGTTTTCAGATCCACGCGCACGCGTTTTGACCCCTAAGAAGTTGTTTTGCGACAAAAAATATATTTTCGATCCACCCTACTGTACAGCTTCCGTGACGAGGGATTCAAGCCGTTGCAGGACCTCTTTAGGCACATGCACCGTCTTCAGCCTGCCACCAGTACTGTAGCCGGGTGTAATCAGGTCAGGCAGTCACTAGCTAGCCACCAGTACGGTAGCCGGGTGTGAGGTCAAGCTGTCACCAGCCAGTTACCAGCACAGTAGCCGGGTGTGAACAGGTCAGGCAATCACCAGCCAGTCCCCAGTACGGCAGCCGGGTGTGAGTAGGCCAGGCATTGTCAGCCAGTCACCAGTACGGTAGCCGGGTGTGAGCAGGTCAGGCATTGTCAGCCAGTCACCAGTACGGTAGCCGGGTGTGAGCAGGTCAGGCATTGTCAGCCAGTCACCAGTACGGTAGCCGGGTGTGAGCAGGTCAGGCATTGTCAGCCAGTTACCAGTACGGTAGCCGGGTGTGAGCAGGCCAGGCATTCTCAGCCAGTCACCAGTACGGTAGCCGGGTGTGAGCAGGTCAGGCATTGTCAGCCAGTTACCAGTACGGTAGCCGGGTGTGAGCAGGCCAGGCATTCTCAGCCAGTCACCAGTACGGTAGCCGGGTGTGAGCATGTCAGGCATTCTCAGCCAGTTACCAGTACGGTAGCCGGGTGTGAGCATGCCCAGCCAGTCCTTAGTACGGCAGCCGAGTGTGAGCAGGTCCGTCAGCCGAGGTCGGCCCGCCGCGGTCGGGGGCAGACGTCCGCCGTCTGCAGTGCTGTTTGTTTGGCCGTTTTTCGCCGCGGCGGCCGACGGGGCGGGCGGCTCGTCGTCTGCATAGGCCGGCTGCCAGCTCGGCGAGTCACCGTCCGGAGACACTGTCGGCCGCTCCGGCCACCGGTCCACGACCTCGGGCCTGTGTCCCGACCCACGACCTGGGGCCCGACCCCCGGACCTGTGTCCTGACCCACGACCTCGGACCGGTGTCCTGGCGTAATGAACCACGGCTGTCACGCCAGACTGGTGATGATTTCTTCGCAATCTTTTGTAGCTGTCGTGCCGGAGGGCTGGCATAAGGACGTGAATGCTTCCAGCTGCCGTATCAGATGCCGTAGTGGATACGAGGGGCTTAACAGCTTCCGTGACATAGGATTCAAACCGTCGCAGGACCAGGCAGGTGCGCAAGAACGGGCTCAGGACGTGCTGTTCTGTCCCCCGACGTCGCAGTTGGGACGCTCGCAATGCGCAGCAGGGCCCAGTTTTTCTGTTTGGACACCCGAATATTTCAGATTTTCCTTGCCGTTACTCGGTAGTCGCCATAACAGGAGAATGTGAAAGTTCAGCGAGTTTCTGCGAGTGCCGTAGCAGGTGGCGACCAGATCGGTCGTAAAGGGATATAAAAAATACGTCGCGGCAAGCGACGTTATTAAACCGAAAGGTTCGGCAGGCACCTGCAACATGGGAATAAGACTGTTTCGATTGCCTCAGCCTCTTCCGTATCAGGCAATGGCAGAGATTCCGGTGATTTGTAAGAGGCGGTTAAATAGCCGAGCGAATTTCAGCAGACCCCGTGGCCATCCACCAAAATAAACTAGTCGATTATACAACCGTCCATGGCTGTGAAACACTTCCGCTGTAGCAGATACCGAAAGTGTTTCACATGGTACAGAAATCGGCAGTAACTGTCATCAGGGACTGTTGAGATGACCTGCATCAGCCACACTGGCCAGCTGACCTCCGGGCAGACACCGAGTGGGACGCCCTAGTGGGCGTTTGCAGGGCACATTCGTCTTGGGAATGGAGCGGGACCCGGGCGTCACCGTGTGTGGACGGCAGTGTCAAGGTCACGCGCCGCAGACGGCACTGGCAACAGCCACCGGCAGCTCAAGGACGCCGACCGGCCGACGCCGAGCTGATTGATCTTTCGGCGGCGTCCCGACCGGCTTCGGCGCGGAACCTGCGGCGGCCCCGACACCGCCCGGGGCGAAACTGCGGCCCGCGAGTCGACTCCTACCTGGCGGTGCGGCGGCGATCTGGCAGAGCAGGAGAGCGGCCGCGTGCCACATGGTCGCCGCTCACTCCATGCCGGCCGCTGCCCGCCCCGGCCGCCGCTCACCAACTGTATCAGCCGGCTCACTGACGTCTGGCTGCCGGCCGGATCTGGCGCCGCCGCGCCTGCCATCTGTCGGATGGTCGCCGCACCATCGCCGGCGTCGGTGCTTCGTTCGCGGCCGGTGAAATCTGAGCGGGCGGTGCAACGCTCGTGACGCGAACCTTGACCAGGGGCACGGGGACTCCTCTTCAGTTGGGGGGAGGGGGCAGGAAGCATTGAGGGTCAGTTCTTTCAAGTCACCGCCCATAGGATCCGTGTTAAATTTCAAAAAAGTTGTAGGGCTGAGGCTTCCTGGCCCCATGTCCTCCCGCGCCTAAGACCTTGACCGTCCCTTAAACCTATGCCTTTTGTTCGTTTAATTATGGACATTTTGTAATGATGGAATGAGCAGAACGTGTTACTTGAAAATCATAATTGGTTTGTTTTGTATCCGTTATATCGTGGGCCATAGGTGCGAGAAACAGCTTCATTCCAGGAAACAAGTAGTAATCCAACCAGCTGCGGTCTCAAAGTAAAAGGGCGGATCAGTCGTATGTCTAGTTATCTGGGACCAGACGGCGGACCGGTTTTATTAAAGGCGTATGTGGCTTGCTCGGGAGTCGGAGGAACGTTGCTCCGTGCGTCTGCCAAGCCCCCGACCGTACGTGCCGGTCCCCGTGTCCGCCTGAGCCGCCGCGCGCGTTTGCATGTCGGCGGTGTTTGAAATCCGGTCCGGCGTGGCGCTGTCAGCCGGCCTGACGGCTCTGTCGCCGTGGGCCGCGGACGAGCGGGACATCGGCGGCGGAGGGCCATGCGGAAGCTGTCCGCGCGGTGCGCCGGCGGCTTGGGACGAGGGCCGGACCTGAGCGGCCTTGACGCAGCCGCACGGTCGGCCGGGCCGGAGCCGCCCTGCCGGTCGGGCTGCGGAGGCACCGGCCGGAGCCGCCCATTACCGGCCGATTACCGAACTAGCCGGCCGGCCAGACGCCGCCTCGTCCGCCGGAGCGTGGCCGCGTTCGCTACGGCGTGTCCGTTAGCGAGGTCGCGATGGCGGATGGTCAGGGTTTGTTCGCTGTCGGCTGTTTTCGGTTATTGGATCGGCAGAATTTCGCTCCAGTCTGCAGCTGACTGCCCACGGCGCCCTGCAGGGTCAGATTACATGACCGGATCCCAGTCTGAGGGCCTGCCTCGTTTTGCAGAACACCATCACGGGCGTTTTCATACAGCTGGCTGACCCATATGCACGACTACTGTCTGAAAGGCTGAATGCATTGGTCTAGCGCATGTTTTGTTCTCTCTTTTTAAGAGAGTCAGAGCTGCATGTCAGACTTTTTTACGCGGGCTTGGGCAGTGCGCGGCGATGCTTTTGCACCTTGATGGCTGGAGAAAATGTTCGCCGCTTTGCATTTTCGTTGTCATGAATGGTGGACCGACTGTTCCTGTCTTTGTCTTGTTTGAACAGATGGACGGTTTCACGATCCCATTGGTACTCATTGGTGAAGTAGACAGGTTTCTTTTGTCTCGCAGTATGCGGTGTAAATGCGAGCTTTGGCGTCGGCTTTTACGAGCGAAGCTGTTGTCCCAGTGAGTTCTGCGTCAGCAAACAAATGACGAGATCGAGCGGTTTGGTGACGTCAGACCTGTGAAATCTAATACTGACTCTTCTTAGGTTAATTGGACCAGACAACTATTTAACCCTATTCCCGCCATTGGGGGCTGACTCCGTCAATCCCCCTCGGGTGTTTTGCTTGCCAATCCCAGGTTTTTTGCCGCAACTTCACAAACCTGGCCACTTATTTTGCGTGTTCCTTCAGCATTGCACAGCAACATCCTTCAACATTCCTTCAACATGGCTTCGACAGGAACACAATGCGCCAAAATTTCGTTCTTGTATTTTGTTCAGGGACGGAGCCAAGCTAAATATCTGGGAGGCATCTCAGGCCGTTTTTGGCCCTGTTGAAGGTAAAAGAAAAATGGCTCCCAGAAATAGGATTTGTAAGATAGAAGTTAAAACGTTATATCGGTGTATAAGCAAATAACTGGGCAAGGGTTGTAAAATAATTCGTTAATCTCAGATCAATTAATTTTCTCAGATGAAGATCAGAAGTTGAAATTTGGTTTTGTGTAAATAATTCTGGTGCTAATTTTTCAAATGCAATAGCTGCAGTATATGTGACGTGAAAGAGTTCCCTCTACTTGTGTACCAGATTTCAAGCGAATGTCAGGTTGTTTCACGGAGCTATGACCTAAAATGTCAGTGCACCTACCCTATAACACGACAGTTATAAACTGGGATTTTAAAAATGGTCCATTTAATTCACTGGAAACACTTTCAAACAATACGAAATGCGCTCAGGGTCATTCCATGTTAGTCTGAGGTCATTGCAGCGTCGTTTAAGGTAAAAGGTCGTAAGCTGTCCTGGTGAACATGTAACCATGGCAGATCCTCTTCTTCATGTCTCTGGCGCCGTCCTTGCTGACGTTATACAGTGTAATATGATTTGTACTTTTTAGATTTAACATTATTCGGAAACCCCAATAATTTCTGTTAATTCGGTTTTTGGGAAAAATACTCCTCCCATTTTCGATGCCTTGTGAACGTCTATGAATTTCTTAAAATTTGAAACGTATGAACCATTGGTAGAAGTTCATCCATAAGCTCTCGATTGATGTGAATTGCATCAAAATCGGTCCATGAATAGCAGAGTTGTAACAAATCCAAATATATCTCCTGGTTTTACGGCTTTCTTTCCCCCTGTATCCACCCCTTTCAAGACTTTGAAAGCATTTTGTTATACAAATGAAGTTAACGTCATGTCGTTCGTTGCGATAAAATCGATTATGCAGTTCTCGAGATCTGACAGGGGGCCGAATCCGCCCCCCGCCCCGCCCCACCGGGAATCGGCTGTACCGTCTAGCCCTCCAGGAATAGGGTTAAGACCAAAGATGGCAATGACGCATCGTTCGCGTGTGGAACCTCCCCTTTCCGCTGGCGTTTGCTTTGCTCCCGGACAGCTTGTCGTGGTACCACTTCCGAGCGATCGCGAACAGTTTCCGGCCGGGAAGCTGGCTCTGCCGACGTCTTCCGAGCGACTGTGGCCCCCGCAGGAAGCGGCGTCATGCTCCGACTCCGTCCTGTCCGTGCGATCTGACGCGGCTTCCGCCGATCTGAGGCCCCACCGACGGGCGAAGTCAGGCGTAGAACGAATCGCAGCACAATCCGACACGAAACACACCTGAGAGTGTTTCAAAGCTCCTATTTTTTCGTTTGGTATTTCGTCTTGAAGCCGGCAGTTTTGTGCGGGTTGCTGCGTTGTATGTCTGTCGCGAGACATTAGCCGGGCACGTGATCAGTTGCACAGCCGGAATGTTGGGGTGTGTCAGCGGGCGCTGATGAGCACGCGACTGCTTGAGATCGTGATGGGACGGCGTCGCCTCCCGCAGGGTGTCTGTGTGGTGTGGGGGGGGGGGGGGGGCGGTCCCGCGTTGACTGCACGCACGACTATCGGCGCGGTCGACTTCCTTGACCGGGCTGTCGTCAGGCTGGCTCCGGGCTGCGCCACAGGGCGACGTCCGGCCGACAGGACCAGGCCACGGCTGTGGGCCGACGCCGCTCGTGACCCGCCTGCCTGACCGGAAACAGCCACTTCCGGCCTGGCAGCGCGCGCAGTGCAGGTTACCCGACGCATAGCCGTCATGATGTCATCTCCGGAGTCGAGACGAAATCGTTCGCTTTTTGCTTGATCTGGTGTGGAATGGAACGGAACTGTTCAACATGTTCGATGTTCACACAGTCGTGCTGAGTGCGTGGTTTTGGCTTGTCAGTTTGCGACATTTCTACCTGAAATCGTTCGGAAATGAGTGTCGTCCGGCACTGTCCGGCCGTACTCGGAGAAGGTCATTTTAGAGCCACGTACATCTCGCTGGCGGTGGAACTTTTTCGGTCCCCCTGGATATCCCGGGAACTAACGATACGATCCTGTTGCGAGGTGGGTCAGAGGCAGGTCGAGATGGTTCAGACGAATCCTTAGCAACCGACGTCTGGTGTGAAAACTTGATTTGCTTGAAAATAACCGTACTAGAAGTTTTTGGAAACTGAATCGAAATATGCAGTTCATTTGTATTTTCAGTCAGGCTTTATCGCTTAAAATTCAACTCAAACACACAAATTTGTATACGCGTTAAAACGCACCCTACTGGTATCAGCGTTTGGTTTAGCGTGTAGGGATAGGATCTACAAAAGAACACATGTTATTAACCCTGCCGGACGAGGGCGGTGGATGCCACCCCCTTAAGCAGTGTGGCCGGGAACACGTTAAGGCAGCACGCGACAGCGCCGTGAAATTTGGCATAGCTGACGATACATTCATTGGGTATGTTTGGAAAAAAGACTGATCCCAGGTCATCTCACGTCACCGAGCTGTGACGTTATGACCGAAGGCCTACAGAGTGACTTTTGCGCCAAATGTTGTTTCTTTTTTACTGTTTTAAGGTAATAGGTATGCATAAACAGGAGGTGATGGGCATGAAATCGGTTCAGAACGATAGTCCACATGCGAACAAGTCACCATAGATAGACCATTAACCTTTTCGAGGTCACTCTAGGTAAATAGCTTAAGATGGTCTTTTGTGACCCTAAGCCGTTATTATACTAATTTTTGGCTCGAAATATAGTAAAGGAAACGATTTTAGGCCAATTTGGCCGCAGTGTGTCGTTTTTAACTCAGGAAAAATCGATTTGTAGCTCCTAAGCATAAAGTTTGACCTAACCTAGGAGGTCACTGGTTGACCTGACGGGGTCGTTCCGGGTACCTTTGGTTCCTTTGGCACATAGTTGTCGATTGATTTCTGTCCGGAAGCGCTAGCTCAATAAGGGGTCAAATGGCGAGGGATGCCCACATTTTGTTATTCGTCTCCTCGGCTTTGTTGCCCATCTAGCACATAAAGATGTTTTACATCTGGAAATTTCGTCTTGGAAAGGCAGCACAGTGCTGAACCCTTCCCCGAGGACAAGAAAATTTGGTGTGGTGCAGTACGATGTTGGCTAGTAGTTGTTGGGGGTGGGGAAATAGGGACGTCATAAGTCACCTAAACTCACGCGTTTTGAATTCGTTCTTCTGGTGCTCATGACTGGTAACAAGTGGACCTTGAGATCTCCCCAGGGGCGCATGGGTGTGTGAATCGAGTATCGGGGCCCATTAGTTTCTGTTTTCATTTTCATGAGGTGGTTTGTCTGTTTTTACTATAATTCCGCGCAAAGCGTGAGACCCTCTGTTGACCTCTTTCGAATCTGCGCGTGGCGACCCGGTAATTACCAGCTGGCCGCTGCGGTGGCTAAATGATTGCCGAATATTACTTGAGGTGCCATTTTATGTGTGCATTTACACATGTCGCAAGAGAAGCTGCTTTCCGGCCACAGAGGACCACAGTTTTCCTGGCATTCGGTACAAAGACGGAAGGCGGAGTCACGTGAGACAAAAGACGGCTAAAGGTGCTGGCGCAGCGGTAGCCCAAGGCGCGCTGCGTCAGCCGGGAGGGGACACTCGGACGTCGTTACGGCCGGAGACCGCTCACTGGGGCGCCTCCTCGGCCGGCTGTTCGCTGTCGGGAGCCGGCTGGTCGCCTGGCGGCGTTTCCTGGCCGCCCTCGACGGCCGCGTCATCTCCCTCGGCCGGCTCTGCTGGTGTCTCCTCGGCCGCCTCGGCTGGAGCCTCCTGTGCTGGCTCGGCGGCGTCGGCGTCTGCTTCTGCCGCGGTCTCTGCGAGCTCGGCAGCGGCCGGCTCTTCCTCCTCCGCCTGCTGGTCGGCGGCGTCCGTGGCCTCGCCGTCCGCGGCCTCTGGCGCCGCGCTGGCAGCATCGGCATCCGTCGTCTCAGCCTGGTCTGCTTCGTCGGCCGCCGGGGCGTCATCACCACCGTCAGCCGGCGCCGCCTCAGCTTCTCCCTCTGCTCCGCCGGCTCCCTCGTCGCCTGCCGCAGCGTCAGCTGCCTCTCCGCCATCGGCTTCACCTGTTGCATCTGCTCCATCTGTCGCTTCGGCCCCTTCTCCACCCTCGGTCGCCTCTGCTCCCGCCGCTGTTTCAGCGGCATCTGTTCCCTGTCCACCGTCATCTGCCTCCGCCCCATCTGCGCCGTCGCCTGCTTCCCCATCGCCTTCCGTTGCTGCCGCTTGCTCTCCTTCGGTGACCGCCTCAGCTTCCCCTCCTCCTTCCGTCGCCTCAGCTTCTGCATTGCCCTCCGCAGCTGGAGCTCCCTCCTCGCCGTCCGCTGCCGGGGCGGCTTCTCCGGCGTCGGCGGCGTCGGTCGGCTCCGCGCCGTCGGCGGGCGCGGCCTCGCCCTCGTCGGCGGTGACCAGCTCCTTGTCGTCGTCGTCGGCGGCCGTGCTGGCGTCGCCGTCCTCGCCGGCCGTCGAGTCGGCCACGGCCGTCTCGTACTCGGTTTCCCCTCCGGCCTCGCTCTCGGTGGGCGTGGCCTGACCGTCCTGGGACGCGGCGTCCTCACCGTCCTCGTCCTCGGCGGCCGTGTCCTCGTCCTCGTCGGTGTCCTCCTCGTCAGTGTTCTCGTCGTCGACGTTCTCCTCCTCGTCGCCCTTGGCGGCGGCCAGTTCCTCCTGGGAGGGCTCCTCCGGCGGCAGCGTGTCCTCGTCGGTCCAGTCGACGTAGCTGCCCGTGTCGTCGAAGCTGTCGGAGATGTCGGGCGTGGAGTCCATGTCGGAGCCGTCGGACACCACGATGTTCGGTTTCGGCGCTCGGGTCGGCTGTTCGGCGGGCTCGACGCCGGCCGCCTCGTCGGGTTCCTCGAACGTCACGTTGCCGGCGTGGATGGGCTTCTGCTGCTCCGCCACTCCCGCGGCCTGGTACAGCGCCTTGGCCTTCTTCTTGTCCGCCTCCTGCTGTTTCATGGTCTCCACGGCCTCCTTGCTGGCGCGCTCGAGTTCCTTGACCTCCCGTTTGGAGCCGTGCTTCTGCGCGATCTCCATGGCCTGGTCGAAGTGCTTGAGCGCCGGCTCCATCACCTGCAGCTTGGTCTCGGCGTCGGCCAGCAGCCAGAGGCCGCGCATGATCCACTGGTTCTGCTCGCAGCGTCGCGCCTCCTTCACGCACTTGGTGCCGTAGAACCGCGCCGTCTCGTAGCGGCCCAGCTCTTTGTAGCAGGTGCCGATCTCGTGGAACAGCCAGGTGCGCTTTTCGGGGCTCTTGGAGAGCGGAATGCGCTGCTCCCAGGCGTCGATGGCCGCCTGGTATTTGCGGAAGGTGGCGTGCGTGCGCCCCAGGTTGTCTAGGGCGCGCGCGCGCGAATGCAGCAGGCGCGGGTTGTCTTTGCTCAACTCGTAGTCCTGGTTGTGCCATTTGAGCGCCTCGTGGTAGTGGCCCAGCTTCAGGTGGGCGTCGCCGAGAGCGCTGTACACCACACCCAGGTAGGCCTGCTTGCGCGGCAGCCACGTCAGGCTGTGCGACTTGATGGCCTCCTCCGTTGAGGAGCACATGGTGATGGCCTGATCGTAAGAGCCGTTCTGCAGCGCGCTGTCGATGTCGACCAGCATCCGCGTGATGGTCTCGTGGTTTGATTGTATTCTGTTCTTCTTATCCTCGATCCGTTTCCGAAGCTGTTCGTCCTCTTCGTCGAGGGTGGTTTTCCCCTCGGCCATCTTTTTTTGGATGTTTCTTGCGTACAACGGTTTCTGCTGTCCCCAGAACTCTTGTCGCGTTTGCATGAACTCTAAAACTTCGGTAGCTTCTTTAACGATGTCGTCCCTACACGTGCCCGTAAGTTCTGGATGATGTATAAGCTTCTGCAAGAATTCCTTATCTTTCGAGAGTTCTTCCAGCAGGGCTTTACTTCCGTAGTTCTTTTTTGCATCATCTTGCTCTGTTGGAGTCTGCTTTCGCTTTTGGCCCCGCCATGTGCTTGCCTGCGCCTCCTTTTCTTGCTTTTCCTGTAGCTGCTTTAAGATTTTCCCCACCCGACAAAACCGAAGGCCAGATTTTTCACCAATCGAGTTTTGAATTGCTTCGGTTGATTTTTGAATTCCAAGCTTAAACTCCTCAATATCGGGTCGAAGCCGCTTGCCTCGGTGAAAGCAAACCAAGGCGTATTCAAATTCTCCTTGTGCATATAGAGCTTCTGCCTTCTGTATCACTCCTGCGTTTGATGTGGGATTATTGGCCAAAGCATCCTCCGAGTCTTTGAGAGCTTTGTCATGCTCACCAAGTAGGAGGTAGCATTTGCTTCTCTGTGTCAAGCACTTTTCGTGCCCCGGTACTAGTTCGAGTGCTCGAGAGTAACTTTCCACGGCCTCCTTAAACCGCCTTTTTCGCACTAAAAAATTGCCCTCGGTCAGATTGTACGAGAATATTAGCTCCTTGTCCTTAATGTTTTCTTCCGACATGTCTTGGAAATCTAGGTATATTCACCTTTGCCCGTATTTATCCGTATGAGATTGTTAGATGGCATATGTGCACCGAACTAAAGACTGAAATTTGTGCTCGAAAATGACAATATTCACCGATCTTGTCCGTCTATGCATTGGCTCGTGCCGGGACGGCGTGATATCTCCCATTTAGACGGGCTGGTTGACATTCTGTTTGAGTGTGTGTTCGTTTACTTCGAGCCATTGTTGTTGGGTTTCTCTACGGTCGCAGTCCGGCGACATATGGAGCACTGAAAAATGTTCTTCATGGTAACTGCTTTGAATCGTGAAATCTACTAGGAAAATGTTTATATCAGGATCATGGATGCTGGATTTTTTCTCACGTCATCTGTGCAACTGGACATCGTTGGAGGCCTACGAGGTGATCTTGTCTATGTTTTTCTTTGGATATATTCACCGTTGTTGTGCTCGGGAACTGATTTGCAACATTTGGATATATTCACCGTTGTTGTGCTCAGAATGTTGCAAATCAGTTCCCGAGCTTGATGTACCCATGGCCCACATTTCAGGTTGTCAAGGTGTTCAGAAGAAATGACGCTGATGTTGAAAGTCTGGCACCGTACATGGACGCCGACGGTATCCCTCATGTGGGGGTGCTTCTGGAACGGGATACCCCAATGTCCTGGTAAGCGTGTCTACATTTTCCCTGTACAGCAGTGTAAGTACAAAGGACAGTAGTATAAAGTACAAAGTACAAAGTCCACTCGTTGTTGTACTCAAAGTACAAAAGTACGTTTTTGTATTTTGAGTTGTTTTGATGGTCGAATGATTCTTGACGGGTTTTGACGGCCGTTTTAATCCCAGAAGTCGAAACCAGTTTCTTTTTGGGCACTAACTTCCTGTTTTGTGCATGTGGCGATGAGCTTCCTGGGCCTGAAAATTGTCAGTCTTACATTGTCTCAGCCTTGACTTTATTTTACAGCCGTAATTTTTTTGCGGTTAGCCCGTTGCCATTTGGCCACGTTCCTAAGTCACCCACGCACTGATACGAATGAGGCATGCGATTGCCATGATTTACGAAAATCTGGTTAATTATGGTTTGCTCTGGCTGCCTGTGGTTAATTCAGTTTTCGATTACTTACTTTACAGTGCATAGTAATTGTGAGCATGATGTCTAGCTTTCATTTATCAGATAATTTTTGCCTTATCATGCCAAAACACATTTGAAATAGATTTGCCAGAGCTTTACCTTGCTGTTGTTTTCCTAAGCGCTTCGTGGTTGATCTGTGGTAGAATTTACAATAGTGTAACGTTTTCTTTGCCTTCGTCTATGTTGTATGCACTGAGCGAATTTTGCGTGCTCTTGGGGCTCTCCAGGCAGATTTTCCCATTCGGAAAATCGGTTGCCGTTATCAGACAACAAATTTTTAAATGGCATTTACTGTTATGCAAAAACGTGTCGATTATTGACATGCAGTAAGTGATTTTTAAGTGCTGGAGTTTTCCGTATTGTTCTTTAGCATATCTGCTGCAAGACTTTACCGTGAACTGAAAAATCATTAGGCGCATGGTGGGGATCATGGTGGTATAAGTCACGCGATTTATTACAACGAAATTTGCTTTAAATGAAGATTAGGCGCCTCTTCGCTTTTTGTGTAACGCTAACGAAACTTAATCGTGTCGAAGTTGCTGCAAAATATTTGTAACGATATTTCTCATGATGGAAGGCCCTCGCACAGACTTTCATGCAGTTTCGTTGTGCTTCGTACTCCTTGTCATCTATGTTATCGGTCGTTGTGTGGGTGGCGATCCTATTTTCTTCGATTTCGATGTTGGTTCCGATGAGTCGGCCCTAAGCCGCAACGTTAGGAAAGCTAACAAGTCGCAGAACAGGAAACTCGCCCAGAAATTCGTCAGCAACAGCACCAACATCTCGATGGCTCTTGCGCACCTGACCAAGCGGCCCAAGAACTCATCCAGAGCCACCTTGTCGCCGCTGGAGAGACCTCCCGACGAGAACGACGACACGCCGGCTCCGAGACCGACCGTGAGCTCCACCACGGCCAGGCCCACCACGCCGGCCACCTTCCTGCAGAGGACGTTCCAGTCGCTCGGCTACCAGACGTACCACACGGTGGTCATTTCGGCCGGACTGGCCCGTGCCCTGACGCAGCTGGCGCCCGCGAGCCAGGAGCTCTTCAAGCGCGCCTGCATCGTGAAGCGCGAGTGCCCCGAGTCGTTCGTCACGGGCGACTCGCTCACGTGGATCCTGCCGAACGTGTCGGCTCGCGCCCGCCAGCGGCTCTGGCACCAGCTGCTCTGCAGCATCCGCAAGGGCGAGCAGTGTCCGACGGACGGCGGCTGGGGCGGCTGGGGCCACTGGACCGACTGCAGCGCCACCTGCGGCACGGTCGGCGAGCGCGTGCGGCGCCGGCTGTGCGACCGGCCGCCGCCGGCGCACGGCGGTCTGCCGTGCCACGGCCGCTCGGCCCAGATCCAGTACTGCGTCTCCAAAGGCTGCGGCCTCGACGAGCTGGAGGGCTTCATGACCGAGCGCAATCCGTCGCAGCAGCTGGCGCTGCAGATCGTGCAGCGCCACGTGCGCGCGCACCCCGAGCTGGAGACGCTCTGCGTGCGCGAGCACTGCAGTTACGAGCACGTGCGCGACGTGGTGGGTAACGCCAGCCTGCAGGCGCTCTGGGCGTCACTGCACTGTCTGAAGCAGGCGGTGGCGTGCCCGATGGTGGGCGGCTGGACCGAGTGGTCGGCGTTCAGCGAGTGCTCGGCGGCGCCGTGCGGGGACGGCCAGGAGCTGCGGTTCCGCTCCTGCGCGGACCCGGCGCCCAGCCTGCCGGAGGCGCGCTGCCATGGCCGACCGTACGCGGCGCGTGACTGCAGCGTGCCGTGCCGGCCGGCGGCCGCCGGCGCCGCCGAGTGGGCCGACTTCGACGCCTGGTCGGCCTGCAGCGCCGAGTGCGGCGTCGGCACGCAGCAGCGGCACCGCGTCTGCCGACGCGTCTCCGTGCTGCACCGGCTCGGCGGCGGGGACGAGCCGGCCGGCGAGCTGGCCACCGCCGACCGCATGCCGTTTCGGCGGCGGCGGCGGCGGCACCGCGCCGGCCGCGACACCGCCTACAAGGGCCCCAAGCGGATCGACCTGCGCCTGGGCCCCGGCTGGAAGGAGCACGCACTGAAGGTGGTGCCGCATTCAGCGGCGCCGACTAACGACAGCCGGCCGCCGGCCGCGGACGGCGCCGAGCCGAGCCTGTGCGCCGGCTCGGCGCGCGAGGTGCGCGTCTGCCAGCCCACGTGCGCGCAGGACGGCGAGTGGAGCGAGTGGAGCGGCTGGAGCCGCTGCTCGGCCGCCTGCGGGCCCGGCGTCACCACGCGGGACCGGCTCTGCTCGGAGCCGGCACCCGAGGGCGGCGGCCGCGCCTGTCAAGGCCCCGGCTCCGAGGTGCACTACTGCTTCCGGCGGCCGTGCACGGTCGAGACGCGCCTGATCGCCGCCTTCAACGGCAGCGGCTACCTCATCTTCCGGCCGCTGTACATGCCGGCGGCGCTGCTGCTCGTCTACGTGCGCTTCCGGCCCGAGTCGGCCGACAGCGTGCTGCTGCACCGCTTCCAGAACAAGTGCCCGGAGCCGCGCAACTGCGACTGGACCAAGCTGATGCTGGTCAGCGGCTTCCTGGTGCTGGAGAGCACCATGCGCCAGTGCCGCGTCAAGCTGGAGGGCCGGCCGGCGCTGGAGCTCGGCCGCTGGCACGAAGTCTTGGTCGCCATCATGGGCGACCGCGCCTTCATGCGGCTCGACAACGCCGGGGACCACAAGAAGGCGTACCTGGCTTGCGCGCCGGACGGGCCCAACTACGACATGGACATGTACGTCGGTTCGGACCGGAACCGTCGGGCCGGCTTCCGCGGCTCGGTCTCGGCGCTGGCCGTCAACTACATGGAGTACGGCCTGAAGACCGAGTCGGACTGGACGGCGGGCGGCGTGCCGGCCATCTCGGAGCGCGTCGCGACCAGCGTGGCCACCGCCGACGACGTGTACGTCCGCCTCGACGCCGACGACTTCTTCACGGCCCAGTGTCCGGGCAACGAGACGGGCGGCCGCGGCGAACGGCTCGATTTCGTGGCCACGTTCATGATCCAACGGCACGGCGTGCTCATGTTCACACGCGGCATGGAGGACTCGTCGTTCATCTACGTGAAGACGGGCTCCGTGTTCCGGCTGTGTGTGCAGCTGGCCGCCTCGAAGGAGTGCCTGGCGTCCAGCCAGGGCGCCGAGCTCAACAAGTGGTACCGGCTGCGCGTGCTCGTCGAGCCCAAAGTGGTCACCATGGTGGTGAACTTCGTCTACCGGACGCGCCTGATGCGCGGCCTGCGGTTCAGGGTGTGCCGCAAGATCGTGTATGTCGGCGGTGGTCCGCCGGACACGCTGAAGAAGATCGCGGAGCCGAACGGCTTTCAGGGCCTGGTCGAGTCGTTCCTGCTGAACGGACGCCGCGACACGGCGCGCGAGATGTCCGTGAAGGAGTGGGGCGGCATGGTGAGCTCGGCCGTGGCCGCCGTGGCCGACCACTACACCGAGGCCGTCTACCAGGAGGGCCACGGGCCGGCGCTCTCCTGCGACTACTCGGACCTGACGGCCGGCGGCGCGCCGGCCGGCCGCAACGCCAGCGGCCGGCCGCGCACGCGCTGGCTCCGGCTCGACGAGCTGGTCGACGCCGCCAGCGCCAGCATCGAGAGCTCGCCGCCGTTCACCGTGCTGCGGCTGGACCCGCGCAGCAAGGACGTGCAGGGCTTCTACGCCTGCCTGGTGTCGACGCCGTCGCGCTCGTGGCTGCTGCACGCGTTCGGCGTGACGTTCCTGCGCTCGGTCGTGGTGGTGCCGGAGTCGCTGGCCGAGGAGTGGGTGGCCATCATGAGCGTGGCCATTGGCTGCGTGCTGCTGCTGATGGCCGCCGGGCTGCTGTACGCCAGCAAGAACAAGCGGTTCGGCTTCTTCCCGGGCGTGATGCGCATGATCTACGGCGAACGGCTGAGCGAGGCAGAGCAGATGGACTACCTGCAGCTGCAGACGGGCGAGTTCGTGCGCGTCACGCCGTCCCGCCGCCGCCTGCTGCGCCCCTCCAAGCAGGCGCTGCTCGTGTCGCGCTCCAAGCACTCGCTGGCCACGCCGTCGCGCACAGTGACGCTGTCGCCGTCGCGCGAGTCCGACTTCTTCCTGGAACCGAGCAAGCAGGTGCGGTTCGCGCGCGAGCTGCAGGTGGAGCGCACGCCGTCGGGCCGCGCGCTGACCCGGACACCGTCCGGCGCCGCAGTCACCGCCACCGGCTCGGGCCGCGTGCTGACGTCCGCCGGCGCGCTGCTCGGCAGAAACGCGGCCGTCTCGCCCAGCGGCCGCATCACCTCCTACGACGTGGAGGTGACTTCGACCGAGATCAGCTCGGACGACTCGGACGACTCGGCGGCGCCGCTGCTGCCGAACGGCGCCGCCTCGCCGCCGGCTGCGCTCAGCCCGTCCGCGGGCGGCAGCGCCGGCTCTGTAAGGAGACTCTCCACGGCGGGCAGCGCGGACTCGGTACGAAGACTCTCCACAGCAGGCAGCACAGGCTCTGTGCGGAAACTCTCCACGGCGGGCAGCACGGGCTCGGTGCGTCGGCTGTCGACGGTCAGCAGCTCCGGGTCGGCGCAGCGTTCGTCGCAGCTGGTGTCGGACAGCGCCTCCGAGGGCTACCCGCCGCCGCCGGGCACCGCCGAGTCGCTCGACTCGGCCGACGACTCGGAGCTGTTCACGCCCTGAGGCCTCGTCCGACGACTCGGAGTTGTGAACGCCCTGAGGGATGGTCTGACAATTCGGAGTTGTGAACGCGCCTAGGGCGTGTCTAACGACTGGGAGCTGTGAACGCCCTGAGGGCTGGTCTGACGACTCGGAGCTTTGGAAGCCCAGAAGCTTCGTCTGACGATTCAGAGCTGTGAAAGCTATGAGGTTTTATCCGACATGCGCGTTGCCGGCCGCCCGTCTCGGCAGGTTTCTTTCGCGGTGGCCCTCGCCGCTTTGCGTGGTCGGAGCCGTGTCCTGGAGACTGTGAGGCTGGCTGCGGTCGCCGATGTCGGGTAGCGTGATTCACAGGATGCCCCTGGTACGCTGCACCGATTTACGGCGTCCGCTGACGTGACTCGTTGGTGACTGTTCTAAGCAGCCTGACGTATTTGTTCTACGTATGCATTCAGTTTTCCGAGCTGTGGCTGTTCATGGTGTTGTCTCTCAGCTTTTGCCACCGCGTATAAATATGTGCATTTCGAGGGCATCGTGGTGATTGTTTCCCCTTACGATAGTTCTGTGTGGTGAATATAACCGCGGCTGGCGTCAATTACAAAGCGTTCTGTTTGTGGCTGGACTTAAGATGGCTGCAGTACAATCGAAAAGGATGTGTATAATCCGAGGCTTCACTTGGTACCTGTCTACGGATTTGTAGTTGGATTTTATGAGGGCAAGAATGGAAGCATTTTTACCACAGCCATCGGGAATATTTGACAGAAAAGAGGCTGGGTGGTGTTTGAAGCAAGGCATGAAATCGCAAAAAGCCATGTCTCGGATCTGAATAGAAACGTATAGAGCAGCCGCGAGGGTGTGTCATGCTGAATCAGTCGGAGGACATGCGTTTTGCGGAGATGGCGTCGCTTGTCATGGCCTTGCTTATCTCCGACGGCTTTAATGTGTTCCTTCATTGCAGTCTCGCCAAAAAAAGAAAATTGTTAATTCTCTGGTACGTGTTCGCCAACACATGTCTGCCCGATGTAATGTGCCTCGTTACTGGTTTCGAAGAACTCGATACGGCAGCTGACTGCCTGAAACGTGGTGTAAACTGGCGCGGACCGGCCGCACCGACAAACATGTCGCAGCCCGTGGCTCCACCACGATTGTGGACCAGCGATTATATGGTGTCTGTTCAGGCACCATTCATTCCCGGGCTGTCTGTTCCGACTTACACCCCTCCAACTGTTACTTGGCCTCTCCGATCCGTGGTCGGATCGTCTGGGTAGGCCTGCGTACGCTGAGCCGCTGAACCATTGCACGTGATGCGGTGGACGGGTTCCGGGAAATGCCGTTCACTGAACGTATGAGAACATTCAAAGCTCATGCGTGGCTGACGTGGGCGGGCGTCACGCGTTCCGTGCTTCGGTCGTTGCAGCCACTACAGCCTGGAGGAGGGCAAGTTTCACGTGACGCGGTACATGGACGACGAGCCGGCCAGGGTCGACTCGGTCAAGCTGATGGGGGATATCGGCGGCACGGAGATCCTGCAGCGCATCATGATCGTCCTGCGAGTTGAGGTGCGCGACGCTGGTCCCTGACGAACGGCATTCACGCATGGGAATGAACTGGGCTGCACACGATCCATTGCTTCGTTGATTTTTGTTACTGGCGCTACGCCCCGAGAACATGATGTTGCACGTGAATCACGGATGCCCGAGTGATTATGGCCCGTGTGTGTGTGTGTGTCGTGTTTGTAGCCCCACAGTGACCACCACAGCCATCATAACGGACAGCCTAGAGCCGTGGTGTGTTCAGTATCCGCAGCACGCACAGGAGCCATCTGAGCTGTCGTAACCATGGTGTCTTCCGTGGCCGTTGCAGCCGCCGCTGTAGCCGCCGTGACCGCCAACGTGCCCCCGCCGCTCCGTGGTCTGAAGTGGCTCAGGAGACCCCACTGTATCTGTGTCTGCTGTGTCCTGATGCTCAGGGAACCCCACTGTGTCTGTATCTGCTGTGTCTCTGACGCTCAGGGAGCCCCACTGTGTCTGCTGTGTCTCTTGAGGCCCAGGGGACCGCATTGTACTATCTGTGTCTGCTTTGTCTCTGACGCCCAGGGGACCCCATTATGTCAGTGGCTGCTGTGTCTCTGTCGTTCAGGGTGCCCGACTGTGTCCGTATCTGTGTCTGCTCTGGTGTCTGTATCTGCGTCTACTGTCCGCCGCGCTCTGTGCTGAAGCTGTGCGCCCTCCGGTACAGAGGAAGCCGACGGTGGGTGACAAGTTCGCCAGCCGTGCCGGCCAGAAGGGCGTCTGTAGTCGGGTACACGACACCGAGGACCTGCCCTGGACGGAGAGCGGTCTGGTGCCGGACATCATCTTCAACCCGCACGGCTTCCCCTCGCGGATGACGATCGGTAGGAGTGCCGGCCGCCGCCGCCGCGGTGCCGCTAGCAGGCCAGTCTGTCTGGACGAAACCAGGGCGTTCGGCCACGGTTTCGCGGTGTTAGACGATCAACGGCTTGAAGCGGGAGTGAGAGAAAAAAAAACACGAAAAAGAAAGGCGGGAACTCCTGTGACTCGAGCATGTGCAACGGTCGCCATTCCTTTGGAGCATCTGTTCCATTTATGATCGAGGGACCTGATCTCGACCGCGCGTTTAAAGTGGGATGTGAAGTTTTCTGGCCATATTCTCACACTCAGGGTGACACCTGGTGGATGGTTTACGTCCGAAACAGTTGGGTTTGTTACCAGGCGTAACGTTTCAGCCATGATGGTGGAGTGCATGGCGGGCAAGGCGGCGGCGCTGAACGGCCAGTGTTACGACGCCACGCCGTTCCGGTTCACCGAGGACGAGACGGCCATCGACTACTTCGGCACCGTGCTGGAGCGAGGTACAGGCCGTCGGCCTTCGACCGGTCACCGTCTGAACCTCGTCTGTCAGCGTCACGCCAGCTTCGTCCGCCAACGTGCTCCAGGCTGGCCTAGAACTCTAAATTCAATACCAGTATGGCGTGCATTCATCTTGTAAATGAGAATGTGTCACTCACTATGTTGCGTTCTCGTGCGTGCATCGTGGCCGTGGTTCTAACCTGGCGGTTGGTTGCAGCGGGCTACAACTACTTCGGCACAGAGACCATGTACAGTGGCATCACTGGGACACCGCTGCAAGCGAAGATATTCTTCGGCGTCATTCATTACCAGCGGCTGCGGCACATGGTCTCGGACAAGTGGCAGGTCAGTAGTAGCTGCGGCTCGATTGTCCGGCGGGTACCGGGTCGGAGGGGCCGCCGTGGCGAGATTTCTTTGTCTTTGAACCCCTTGCTCTCTTTTGCGGACCTTTAAAGTTTGAAGACCCGGTCACATGTGACCCGCTGGCGGCATCCGACCTGCCCGCTGAGCTGTGACCCTGCTGCTGACCTGACGTGACCCGGCCGCCGGTCGGCGGCCTGCTGTTGACCGTCCGGGCGCCGAC
The DNA here is from genome assembly GCA_030062745.1 of Capitulum mitella. Classification (NCBI taxonomy): domain Eukaryota; kingdom Metazoa; phylum Arthropoda; class Thecostraca; order Pollicipedomorpha; family Pollicipedidae; genus Capitulum; species Capitulum mitella. The sequence goes on along the minus strand of CP099848.1, from coordinate 25,645,685 downwards.
AGGTGCGCAGCACGGGCCCCGTGGACTGTCTGACGCGCCAGCCGGTCAAGGGCCGGAAGAAGGGCGGCGGCGTGCGGTTCGGCGAGATGGAACGGGACGGCGTGATGGCGCACGGAACCACGCTGCTGGTGCAGGACCGGCTGTTCACCTGCTCCGATAGGGCTGAGGTCAGTCTGCCGCCGGTGTGCTGTGACTGAGGTCAGTCCGCCGCCGGTGCACTGTGACTGAGGTCAGTCCACCGCCGGTGTGCTGTGACCGAGGTCCCGCCTTCATGATGATCGTGAGGAACGCTAGAGCAGTTGGGACGTTAGTTCCCGGTGGCCAATTTGGCCACCGGGCCAATGGCCAGTGGCCAAAAACACCAATGAGGACTGGTGTTTTCTGACGCCGGGTGGGGTGGGAGGCAGCAGTTGCATACCTGCACAAGAAGTACAGCGTCGCCGCGGCAGGCTTAAGTGCGTTTGCGGGCTCATTACAGGGCGTCCCGGCCGCGTGCCGCCTGCCTGCATTGTGCAGCGCCTGGCCGTCTGGCCAGGCGGCGTTGACCTGGCCGTGCGGGGGGCCCCGTGTCGTGCCGAGTGACCGCGGCGCGCCGTCACGCCCGTCCGCGCGTCTCCGCCAGATGAACGTGTGCACCACGTGCGGCTCGCTGCTGTCGCCCGTCACGGAGCTGTTGCAGCGGGGCCGGGGCGCCCGCGCGGGCGGCGCCGCCACCGCGCGCCGGCCCGTCTGCACCGTGTGCGGCTCCCAGCGGGACGTGGTGGCCGTCCACCTGCCCTACATGGTGCTCCACCTGGCCATCCAGCTGGCCGCCATGAACGTCAAGGTCAACGTCCAGGTGAAGAAACAGTGAGCGGCGAGCGGAAAACTGTCGGGTCCGTCGGCGACCCGCAGTGTGCTGCTGGCGCATTGTCGGGCTCGGGGGTCTCTTGTTACGCGGAGGGCGCGCAGGTGTCTGGCCGGTTTCCGCCTGTTTTGTTCGGCGTTCTTGCAGGAGTGTGTCGTCCCTGTGGTGGACGGGCTGGGGTAGGTGACGAGTGCTGTGAACTTGCCTTTCGCCGTGTACTGGGTATTGTCACTCGTCCGGTCCTGAATACACACGGGCGGCCAAGACACCGTGCACTTGCGCTGTTCGTCCTCGCTCGTGGTACTCCAGGTGTTCCTGGGTTCATGATCGTGGACATTCTGCACCAGTGGTGCGCCCCAGACCGCTTCCTCGATATGCAGGAAGAACATTGCGCACCATTAAAAACCAGTGTTGCGCACTTGCTTCTGACGAAAAGTGGCCTTAGGAGTTGCACCCCATCCAAAAATCATGACAGTTCAGTACACTGCCAAATAATCCAGAGCGGCAGTGCGACAGTGACTGACGCACGACACTGCCGGAGCAGCAGTCTCTCCTATATAACACACCACTGGTCGCGGTTCCGTGCCCAGTTCCTGTGGCCCCGGGCGCCGGCCGCCGGGGAACGGCAACGGTCTCACCGTCCCTTTGGTCCTGAGTGCTGTGGCTGCCCGCCCTGCCGCAGCAGTCTGAGACTGCCTCGTGTTCCGGCACGTCGTGGAACTGGTCTGCCGGCCGGAACGGCAACAGGCCGCGGTCACAGCTGCACCACATCGCCTGTCTCTTGCGACGAGGATCAACGCGCCGGATGAGAGGACACAGGACTATCAAAATTAATAGAGGTTTCAGCATTGGATTTAGATAACCAACTAAGCGAGATATAGTCCAGGGAACACCACTTCCCGCCGGACCTGAGGTTTTCCTGTTCGAGTCAGGAGCCGGTCTTATCTTTGCTGCGACATTAAGCGTGACGAATGCCGCGTTCCTGTGATCCCGCTAGTCGGAACTGCGGGTAAACAATTCCACGCAACCTCGTACGTCCACTGAAACGGTGAAAGAAGTCACCCGATTCTGTGGACTTCGGTAACGAACGTGTTATATACTCACCTAGCACTGTCAGGATACCCTGGATATATAACATTATTGGGTTGCGTCTTGTGTTTCATTCGTATGAGAGCTTCAGCCACACCTGAGCAGAGTTTCGGAGCCATGAAGCCAGTTATGAGATCGCCTATGTATTTAATATCGCCCGCAGACAGGTGAAAATTGTGAAAACTGGCAAACCTGGAACTGGCAACAGCAGCCAAAACAAATTTTCTCCTCGATCCTGGTACGCGACCCGTTTTTCAGGCAGTGCAAACTGCAGAGGTATGATGGCCAGTGGAGCTAGGCATAGCAATGCTATACACTGTTTTAGAGTGATCACTGGGGCCACTAACCGGCCAGCCAAACAGCAAGCAGTACAAAAAGCTTTGTGGCCAACATGATCAAGATCTAACGCTATTACCCCAACGGTGTCTATAATGTTAACCGTTAAACGATTATCCTCACACGAGCGCATCGAATGCTTGATATCCACATGTCTCAGTATCACAAGCCACCTGCCACGTGCAGTTCATCCAAAACACGCCCGTCACTGGCGCGGACCGAAAGACGAAGCCTCAGTTGGCAGCGGACAGCCGCCGGCCGGAGCGCGCGCTGCTCCGGGTCCCGGGCCGGCCGGTCGCCGGCGCGCCCAGGGCGGCCAGCTCCGGCAGCGGCAGACGCCACTCGGCGCGCAGGAACCTGTAGCCGGCGGTGCCGCAGGCGGCGCGCAGCATGCGGGCGCGCGCCACGTCCCCAGCCGGCCAGACGGCCGGCGGCCGGCCGGCCAGCGCCGCCTGCTGGGCCGGCGTCAGCAGGGCGGCCAGCCGGCGGCGCGTGTTCAGCAGCTGGCGACGCCACAGCCGCGCGCGCGCCCGCAGCCGCCTGTTGTCGTGCTGCAGACGGAGCAGGACGGCCGGCGGCGACTCCCGGCACTGCGGAGACTCCGCGTCCGGCGCTCCCAGTGCTGCCGGCGGCGGCCGCGACGGACTGGCCGGCCCCGCCGCATCATCCCGCACAAAGTCGAGCACGCGTCGCCAGTACGGCGCCTGCTGAGGGCTGCCGCCGTCCGCCGCCGCCGGCGCGTCGTCGCTGCACTGCTCGGACGGACTGCTGGAGCCGCCCAGCGGACAGTCCAGCTCCTCGAGCTCGGCGTGACAGAGCTCCGCGGGATCCACAACCGGCGAGAGACGGCCACCGGAGCCGCTATCGCCGCTCTCGTCCGAAGAGCCGCCGGAGCCGCTCGACGGCCAGTCCAGCTCCTCCAGCGCGGGGTCGCACGGCTCCGCAGGGCCCACCGTCGGCGAGCACCGGCCAGCGGTGCCGCGCCCCGCGCCCCACCCTCGGCCGGAGCGGTCGGCGGCGCAGCTCTCGCCGGCTGACGGGGGCGGCGGCTCCGGCTTGGCCCGCTTCCGGCGTCCGCTCGGCCGGCAGTCGGACCGCCGACTGGCGCCGGCCGCTGCTGAGCGGCGCCGGGGGCCGCCGGCCGCCGCCGCCTCCGGCTGCTCGTCCACCACCTGGACGAACGGCCACACGGTGACTTGGCAGTCGTCCGGCGACTCGCACTCGGCCGGCTCCTGTTTGACGATCACCAGACCGCCGCCGGCCGGCCCGCAGCCCGCCGGCTCTCGCCTCAGGGCCAGGCCCGGCGGCGGCGGCGGCGGCTGCAGCCGGGGCGGCGGCGGCGGCAGCAACGGCGGCGGCGGTGGCAGCAGCGGCTGTGGCGGCGGTGACAGCGTCAGTGGAGGCGGTGACTGTGACGGTGGCGGTGGCGGTGGCGGTGGCGGCGGCGGTGGCGGCGACGGCGACGGCGACGGTGACGCTGGCGGCGGTAGGTCGGCCGGCTCCGGAGAATCCGATCCGCGTCGCTCCTGCGCTGCCCTGCGACCGCTGACCGCCGTCTGCAGCAGGCGGCGCGCCGGGCCGCGCGCCGGCGCCGGCAGCGCAGCCAGCAGCGCGCGCTCACGCTCCTCCAGTACGCGTCGGCAGTCGTACTCCTGCCAACAGGGGCCCAGTGCGTGACAGAGCCAGAGACAGAGCGTCACAGAGTCGATCTGTCGGCTTGTGTCAACAGACGCGACAGAGGTGGCGCGCGGAGCCGCACGGCCTCATTTGGAAGACTATGCCAAGAGCAGTGGGCATCAGAATTCGGACCATTCGGAGCATATAACACGGAGACCGACCGCAATTAAACCAACTATATTTAAAAGCCGTCTACATTTAAAATAAGACTTCCACACGCGACGCCTTAATACTTGCAAGAACCTACAGGGCAGCCCGTTCCGAAATAAAATATTGTAGGGACTTCGATGTTGAGCAACAATCACTACTCACGACGATGTTTTTTTTTTGGTTTTTCCTTTTTTGCAAGCGCAAAAAAATAAAAAAATTCCAAAAAAAAAACATGACAAGTGCTGGCG